>LKNJ01002978.1:30138-51358 GCA_002120245.1 Maccullochella peelii | reverse complement strand
CTGTACTGAAATACAGCAAACTCAACTCTATCAGGTCTACTTGCTTTTCCGTATCAAACACCTATGTGCAAAATATATATATATATATATATATATATATATACACACACATACATACATACATACACTTTATACACTTTTATAGTATAATATTGTTATTACTGGCTGCTACTTCCCTTGCACTAATTTCATCTACTCCTATTGCTGCTTCTCACTCACTTATTTATTACCATGGATGTGTGATTTTATTATGTGTGCTTTTTACCATGTTATTTTATTTTATTGTCTACAATGTCCACTTTCTGCTGCAACTATGTAAATTTCTCCACTGTGAGACTATTAAAGGATTTCTGATTCTGATTCTGATTACATAAAAAACGGGAGGTTTTCAACATCTTTTGAATCTTAGGTTTATTTATTGTTAAGTAATTTAAGTCAGAAGTTTAAATAAAATATAACATAATGACTGAGCTGCACTGAACAACAGCAAGGCCATGATGCTCTGGCTTCATCTGTAGTGTGGCCTTGTGCAGCCACCGGCCTGAATAGACCACAACCAGTCTGCCTGCAGCCTACTTGCCTTCAGAGTTTCACTGTGATCAATAGCTGGATTAATTGCTGAAAGGGTGGGGGGAGGAGGAGGTGGAGAGCAAGGAGAAGGAGGAGGGAGGAGGTCGTCAGAGCCTCAGGCAGGGGAGGGTTTCAGAAGGTGGGGTTAAGATGGTGCTGACAGGCAGCGAAAGCTGTAGGGATTTAAAAGGCAAGCAGAGGGGAGCTGGAGCAGTAAGAGCTGGAGAGGGTGCTTCAACCCCCCCACCCCCTCCACCCTACACCACCCCAGGTCACCTGGCAGCGCGCAGGGTGGCGGGGCGTCAGATTAGGATCTGAGAGGGGGAGATAACAAGTTTATTGCCCCCTGGACGGGGCTGTTGGAGCCAGGGAAGGAGGAGAGCAGGCCAAGCAGGTTGGGGTGGGAGGCTGAATGGTGGTGGTGGGCGTTTGTGTTTGTTTTAACCTGGGGAGATGGATGCAGCCAGCCAGGCAGGGTCTTTATGAAAGAGCACCCCAGCAGGGCAGTAAAACACACAGGCAGCATGCTTAGAATACCAGCAACACCACGAAACCAACAGTTACAGCAGCTCGTCCATCACAGCCTCGACACATACACACACTTGCATATTCACATGACTCTGAGACACACAACCTTATAATCTCTGCGCGTGTGTCTGTGTTTTTCCGTGGCTTAGTGAGTAGCTACACAAATTGATTGTCAAGTGCTCGGCGAATAACTGACATTGCAAATAATTTTAATGGTTGCCATTTCCGCCACTGTCCTAATTTGGGTGGGTTGAGTAAATTCATATCCGAGGGCTTGCAGGGAATTCCGCTTTCTCATTGATCAACAATGTGTACTTACTTTCATGTTATCTCCTGAGTTATTGCAAATGGGATAAGCCCAGTCCTATTACAAGCAAACACAGAATAACGTATGAAATCTATATGTATTTCACACCACTGTGATCTTTGGTCACTGAATTCTGCGCACGTATTGGGAGCCTGTATTAGCTTTGCGTGTCTGGCCCAGGCGCTGGAAGAGAGATAAGGGGAGCGGATATGAGAAATATGAAAAATAGCACTGTGATAGGATGATCAGCAAGAATGAGCAATACGGGCCGCGGTGACAAATGGGACAGGGAGCCAAAGAGGAGAGCAATGCAAAACGGCATTAGAGCCAAGGACAGAATGATTTTCCAAGAAGAGTGGAGACGAAACATACTTTCTTAGAACGAACAGGTCAATAATAATCTCCTGATATCAGTCATTTAGTCATTTATTCCATTTCACATTTTTCGGTTTCAAGTCCTCTACGAGAGTCTGTGTAACAGTGAAACAGAAACACATTCAGTAGCGCAGATGCTGAGATTTTGCTGCATGGATCACAGTCTGCAATGCAATTAAGTTCTCAAATTAGAAGAAAATAAGCTAATACACTGGCAGCATCAGAAAAGACCTGCTTTAACTCTTGCTTCTTAATATATCTTATCTTACAAAGATAAGATTATATGACATGATATGTTTGGGTGTTTTTCAGGGAACAATCCAACCAAACAATTGAAAATGGACAGACATCCGCAGCATCAAGAGAAATAGGATGAATGGCACAGATCCTCCTCAAACACACAAACCCCCACTTTCTCTTCAACACTCACTCTCATACACACAATCAAAGGGGATTTTGGGGCCCTGTGGAGCGGCACGTGAGCAGCCCTCTGTCAGCTGTGTTTGCAGTGAGGCAGGCGAGGGGCGCCCTGCACCATCCGAAAGAGAGTAGCGACCCAGGGAAATGGAAGAAAGGACGGGTGGCTCTGTGGAAAGGCCAAGGCCCGGAGTGGAGAGAAAAGAGCGACCACTAAACAGCTTTCCTCCAGAGAGAGAGAGAGGGAGGGAGGGAGAGAGGAGGGGGGCTGCTGGAACAATGCCCCTTCAGCTGCAGGTGCAATGGCTAAGGCCGTGGTGTGTGTGTGTGTGTGTGTGTGTGTGTGTGTGTGTGTGTGTGTGTGTGTGTGTGTGTGTGTGTATAGAGCACTTTCTTTTTTGTGTTAATTGAGCTGATCTGTTGTCTTTTCTCTGCTGCAAGTTTAACTCACAGCTGATTAACATGTGGCCTTTTGGAGCTCCTGTGTGTGCAGAATTACAGAATGAGCTCGGTTGCCAGCGTGAGCAGAGTAATGACACAGGCACAGGGTGTGTAGACACAGGCGAACAGAGAGTGTTAACTCGATTTGCACTTGTATGGGGCACAGAGCAATGGTTAACACATCTGAATAAAGGCTTTATGTGCTACATGTCGTACAATTGGAAGTGCACAGAGGCGTCACTCAGCCACTAGATTAAATAGCATACTCAGAAGATTAAAGGCTTTATACCTAAGAACAGTAATGCAGTATAACAACAGGGCATTCAGCTCACCTACTGTATTTACTACCACAGAGTCATATCACTGTTATAACACCACATCACCTCCAACGCAGCACTTTCCTTTACACAACTTGACAAATATAAAAACTTTTTTTATTTTAAGTGGCAGTTATTGTGACCACTGTAGGTTAAACAAAGAACACTGTTGAGTTTGACATCAAAACACTTTGGCGACTGAACTTAATGAGGTCTGGGGGTCCTGACGCCAAGGATCTGTCCCTGACAGCTGCCCCATGGTGAGAGATCCTGATATTCAGACCCCACCAGGCTGGACGGCCCTGTTTGGACAACTGGTTCCTATCCCACACTCACATGAGGCACTGCGGCCACAGGAGGACGGCCCCGCAGCCCGAGGGGCACGCCGGGGCCGCGGCTCAGCGCTGACACTCTTGTAGAAAGGTGCCCATGTACCACCCACCAGCTCTGGAGGTGGTCCTCACCTACGCGCAGAAGCAGAATTTGTGTGCATAAGCAGTGGATGCAAGCATGTCGGCATACGCACAAACACTTAACGCACCTCAAAGTAAGAGCCCTAGGGCCATCGGCGGGGCGCTCAGACAGCCCCAGTGAGGCAGAAACATAGAAACATGTGTGAGGCCTTAAAGAAGACACTCACTTCACAGAGGAGTGTGTCCCCTGTTCCTCCCCCATCCCACACCTCGGCCCATCCCTTTCATAGGAGATTATTGGGAGAGAGAGAGGAGCAGAGGGTAAAGATGGGGAACCGTGATATGGACGAGAGCGAGCGAGAAAGATGAAGACAGAAACAGGGAGATTTTGCTCTCCACCCCTCTCTGCAGATATTACTGCTTAATTAAAAGGGCAGCATGTGCTAAGTATTATTCCAGCTGAGATCTCTATCTTCAGCCTATGTAATAAGATCTTCAGCAGGCTTACAGCTAAATTTTCGAGCAAATTTCCTTCCTATTCTTTGCCCTTATTTCCTCTTGGCCTACGTCTGTTTTGTGCCGTCGCTGCAATCTTTTTGCGTGCCTGCATTCTGAGTGTGAGTGTGAGTGTGTGTGTGCGTGCGTGCGTGAGCCGAGTGGGACTGTTTTGCATGTTAATTAATGTAATATTTTGTACACCACTCGGGAGCATGTAAGTGTTCTCTTGAATGTGTTCCAATTAAGAAACATCCCTCGGGCACAAATTGGTTTGGACACACTGAAAATGTTCCCGTATTTTTACATATTTGGGAGACCATGAAGAACGTGAACAAAATGCAGAGTTTACATGCTGTACAAGAGTTTGGTTTCTGTAGAGTCATACAGAGGAACCCCCTTCTCCCAAACTGTCAGCCATCTCTCCCCGTCTCCATCTGCTCTATATCACCACGACGATCCACGTCTGCCACTAATGCTGCAAATCCAGAGATGGTGGCTGGCCTGAGTGTCAGGCTGCCCGCTTTTAAATGAATATCTCCAAAACCTTAACGGCACAACAAGATTTTGAAGTATCACTAAAAACGTGTGCGCAACACTGCAACACAAGTTTTGTCCATACAGAAATCACTTTTAAATCTGTTCATCTTACGTGGGAAAACACGCTCACACGTACACACACGGTAAGCATGATTGCCAAGTCATTCATGTGTCATGGCTACTGGAGGGGTTGTCGTGAGACCCTTTTGCATTTTTTTCCCCAAAAGAGTGGCTGTGGACTCGCATTCAATCATCTGGTAAATTAGTTTAATCCTGCAGCAAATCTGTCCCTCTCCTGGGACGTTTCCAGAGGTGTCACTCGGAGATAAGGCCTGTGTGACAATAAAGCCACCAAACCACGAGGTGGGGGTGTAGGGGGGGCACTGCTCTTTAACTCTTCCATACATTTGAAGCTATTTGATTTATGGGAGCAGAAAGAAAGACAGCCATTTCCATTTTCATTAAACTGTTTAAGGAAAGAAAGAAATGATGTGGACAGAAGTGTTACTTTTAACAAACTGCATATGATTGTGTAGCTTCTGTATGCCAGATATCAGAGGAAAAACACACTGTGCAAGACATGGAGAAAAATAAGAATAAACCCCTTAGAAACATACAGTGTGTCTTAATAAGCAGTGAATAATTAGTTTAAAAGGGGCCTTCTGGTGCCTTTAGGATTGTTAAAAAAAATCTCTTACGGTAGAGCCATAATTCCAGTTACATAGAGTTAGCATATGTTTTGCTGTTGTATTTGTCTGGTATCATTGTGGGTTAACATTGACTTCCACAGTATCCACAGCAGCTGGACCAGTGGTATACAGACATTTATCAAAGGCATAAACAAGCATACGTATCAAAACCCAAACACACAGGCAGATGAGTACACATGCACACTGACACATATAAACAGTCTCTGTATGTTTCTGTCTCTCTTCATATCAAGTCAAGCCTCTGCAGATCACTTCTGCCCTCTATTGACTATGAATGGGACTGCAGCTGCAGAGGTGTGGAGTTACAGAGGGTGGAATTAAACAAGATGTAAAAGTTTTGATTTAGCGTGTTTTTATATAGTATCCAGAGTGTCGCAGTACAACGTTATTAGCTGCTTAATTAGTAGCCTAATGGGCAACTGTTGTTGGGAGTAGTGTAAAAGAGTAACAGGAAGTGAAAAATGGAAGTCCTCTGTTTGAGCATTAACTATGACTTATAACAGTTAAATGTATTATTGGAAAACATGCTATTTAAAGTCAACCGTCATCACTGTCTGCTCATTTTTCATATTAAAAATATGACTGACAACCTCTGCACAAATGAAACTGGGAAGCCATTCTGAAGACAGAGAAGTCTGACAACAGATTAATACATTCAATAATGAATTAATATTATAATAAATCATATGATAAATACGCACTTTATCACAAATTCAAATTTTATAAAACCTACCAGGTATTACATTAATTACAATAAAATCTGGAATTCTCCAATCACCACAACAAATAATGTTAAATACAAAAATTAAAAATACAGAGGGAAAAAATATTCACGTGATCTATCAGCTACTGCATTTTCTTGTGAATTGTACAAAAAAATGAATTCAAATTTCTGTAACTTGAGTTTTCTTTGCCACTACTACTGCTGAATAACTAAAAGGTGGACCTAATCAACTGACGTGTTTCTACACAATAAAAACTCCATTCAGACATACTCTCTAAACCTGTAAAAGTTTCCACAAACAGTGAGCAGAGAGCTAATGCGTTGCAGAATGGCATAACGGAGCGGGGTGATTTAATGCGAGTCATTTTAACATTAAAACAAGTGGGACACAGAGGAAACAAAAAGAGGAAAGGAAACTTCAAAATGCTCTTTGAGAAATGAGATCACAGGCTGCAATTATATAATTCTTGTCAAGTGATGGCGGCGATAGCCTAAGAAGAATGCATGCACACACACACACACACACACACACACACACACACACACACACACACACACACACACACACACACACACACACCAGTGGGAGAATAGCCTCCTTGACTGCATTTTTAAATGTTGGAAAGTTATGGGGGTCACATGGGGGTCAGGTACAGGAAGAGTATATATGTGTGCGTGTGTGTCTGAGTGTACATGTGTGTGTCAGGCCCTGAACACTGGGCCCCTGATAAAAGCACTTCTTCTGATTTCCTCCTTTGGTTTTTGTTTTTGTCCATTTGGTCCCGTCTCTTTCTAGTTATGATGAAAGTCAAAAAGCCAAGCGTTCCCAAGTGTTCCCTGATGCCAAGCGCAGATTTGAAGTGGGAGCATGACATGTGTTGTGTGTGTGTTGTATGTATGTATATATATGTGTGTGTGTGTGCGTGTGCGCGCGCGCGCTTCTGCATGCGTGTACGAGTGTGCTTCAGTGTCTCAGGGCTTTGAGAAACAGTCAATCTTGATACGGCTCCATCGCATGGACTACAACACAACCGCATGAATACAAACATATATAATGAATAGTCAGGAACAGTATGGCGAGCTGCTTCCAGATGAATGCTCAGAATAAACCAGGCATTCATGCTGTTGCCTACATATCATGGATGCTACACCATCTCCACATCTCCACCAGTTTACAAAACCCATTTACACCAGGATTGGAGCACAAAGGTTCCAGTCTGAGCCCTCGTCATCCATCCACACACACACACACACACGCACAGACTGGTGATGGGGCCAGGGGGTCTGCTGCTAGGTTCCCAGGGAGCCTCACTGGTCTGATGGAGGCACTTTGTCTGAAGCCGGGGCAGACTACAGCAGACTCCAGAGGAGATGCCTATCAGCTACTGGCTACGCTACGGCCTGGAGGAGGGATAGAAAGAAAAAAAAAAGAGAGACAGAGAGAGAGAGAGAGAGAGAGGACTACAATACAAGATTCTGAATGAAAAAAGTCAGCATCAACATAAAAATCAGAAAAAAAAAGTAATTGCTCACTTAAGACAGAAATAAAAATTCCACATCCGCCGGAATTTTTGAAGGTTAAGACAACTCACAGGAAATAAACATTTCCTGTGAGCTATGTAAGCAAGATATTGACATCAGCGTTTTACTGTGGCGGTCAAGCGATGGAGATAAATCCCTCAACGGGCGAATCAAGTTAAAGAGCCCAACTGCTCTCCACTGCAGATAACGGTAGCATCGGAGGCCATATGCAAGTGTTGACAGGCAGAGTGATGTATAGTGAAATGGAGGGCGAGTCGGGTCGGTGACTTGCTGAAGGTCAACAAGGAGCGTGACCTCTCCAGGTGTGGCCTCCTCTCTCAGCTCACGGCACAGCAGGCACCCTTCTATACTTTCTTCATCCCCGTTTTTTAAATGATCTCTGACAAGTTTAAATTTATATAAGTTTAAATTTATATGCACCATACAGTTCATCTTTCGCTCTGACGGGGGACTCTGACAGGGGACTCTGACAGGTATTGTAAGGTGCTGAGCAATGATAGGAACAACAAAAAGCGGATACGAGGATAAATGCAATTCCTTTCTGCCGTCTTTTCCCTCTAATCTCTCTCTCTGATTAGCGAGGCAGTGCGGGGTTGTGGATCGGGGTGGGTTAGATGGCGTAGAGGTAGACAGATCTAATGTGTGCTGTCTGCTGCATGGCGACTTCTTAGTTAGAGCGTGAGGGAGCAGGGGAGGGTGGGTGGGGGGGCTGGAGGGACTTGCACCGTGACCCAAGGATCTCGCGGCCTCTGTCAGCGGAAAATTAGATTACAAGAGTCGGACCAGGGGGTGACTGAAGAGGGGGCGTCAAGAAGTCTAAATATGGAGGGCTCAGTATGTCCATAATCACTTTATACAAGTTAGATGAACCAACAGACTTATCTCGTCCTCGCTGTCCAGATTGCCGATGCTGGTGTCAAGCGTACGCTTGTGTTGTGTTGTGAAACCTCTATGACACAAATCCGCCGTGGTCGTTGTACCTCCGCGGTGTCCTTTTACGGTGAACCAGACAAAGAAACTTTTTTTTTTTAAAGTGTACAGTGGAGCATAAACGTTAGTGATATGTCTGAATGGACGGTTTTGACACGGTAGCAGCCAAAACAGGCCAATTCAAATGGTGCCATTCAGAATGTAGCCTTTCTGAGAAACAGGCCCAAAACACGAAGCAGCACGACCGCTTGGATTAATACTCAACATAATGGAATGATCAACCCAGAGTGGAAAATCGATTTTGTTTTTTGTTTTTTCTGAGATCTCAAAAGCCTCACAAACTTTCCCTTTTCACTAGGATACATACAATTATGTGGCTGCTTATGTGAAGAAAGATTATCAACTTTTGCTTTGATATGAATCAGTTAGCTGTATAGTCAGTCAGGACTATTAGAGACAGAAAGAGAAAAGGGGGGAAAAAACAGGAAGGAGAAGTCTGGTGGAGAGACACTGGCAGCAACTCTGGATGAACGGTGGCAGCAGACGGCGGGTGGTGACGAGAAAGGGAAGGAAAAGAGCGGGAGGGGGGTGATGGACAGAGACAGAGCAGAAAATTGAAGTACATGTAACATGACACAAATGGACAAAAGTATTTAGCTAATGATTTATTATTAAACAGAGCAGGCAGCCCTCCCCAGCCTGATCCCCCAGCCTTGCCCAGGCCCCAGCCCTATTGTAGGGAGATGGAGAGGCAGATAAGCAGGGCTGTAATGGTAGTCAGATGGCAGGTGGGCCGGCCGAATCCGGGGTTAATCACTGCTAAGTGCTGTGGAGAGGGGAGGACACGGGGCCTGGCTGAAACACTGTATCCTGGGGGGCATTGGGAGGACAGGTAAGTCAGCCCAGGTAACTCACCTCGGCGGCTCAGGAGGACAGCTGGACTCTCGCACTGGTTGGCTAATGGTGTTAACTCAGGAGAGTCGCCACAATGATATGTTACATCAACACACTCATCTACGTCTCACTCTTTCAAACCATGTTAGGCTCTTTTGTATGCGCTCCATCCTGCCTTATTGCTCGGAGCATTTCCGAGTAACACAAGTGATTTAATCTGTCTGAGAGGAAGGAGAGAACACTGTGTAACAGAGTAACAAAGTAGAGAGGTCTGAGGAGCTTTGAATGGAGCTCCTTTGAGGCCAAACGAACAACTTTTAGTAGTTTTTATTTCACAGATGGATGAAATGAACGTAATGCATATTAAATTTTGATTTAAAACATGATGATAATGAAGGCCTAAGATTTCAAATATTGTAGACAGACCAAAAACAACACTGAAACTGACATGACTGAATGAATACCAAATATGAATACCATTTCATTTTGCCCCTCTCTGGTTTCAGTTCATTCACATGTTTCCTTAGAGTGCCCCCTATCTGTGGCTGTCTCCACACTGAGCTGCCTTCGCCTCCAGCTGATATCAGGCTACATGAAAAAAAACAACAAGCGGCCTCTCTTGCCACAGCATGAAATACGGGCCGCCGTGCGTCTAAACAGAGGATGACAAACCCATAATGAAGGCAGTAATTGGAACAACATTTCAGGTCCACCGTGCACGTCTCGCTCTGGTATCCCTGCCGCCATCAGGCCCTTCTCCCAAATCATTCCCAAACGTCCGGCAAATCAAAACAAAACACGGGGAAAGGAACACAACTTTACAGAGCAGTGACTTCTGATGGGCCATTTCTGCTGGAGACTCCAGTCTGCGTGGAGGTGGGCCTTACTTAGCCCCTAACATGAAACAGGCTGCTACTCTGGGCTACATTCAGCTGGAGCCGTCGAAGGTATTGGTGCACTGTTAAGCCAACATACATGAGCTGTTGTTGTGTTTGGAAATAAAAGCAGCACAAAAGGAGTCTGCGCTGCACGCAATCCACCCTGCGATAACAGAGACGTGAGGGGAAAAAAATGCACACATACACGGACCTCCTCAATTTCCACCTCAACACACACACACACACACACACACACACACACACACACACACACACACACACACACACACACACACACACACACCTTCATCCTAAAGCACAACCATCAGCCGTATAGCTAGCTTATTCCTCTGCCTGCTCCCATAAAATGGAGTCGTCGTAAACAACAGATGAAGTCATCTTGTTTTAGAAGAAGAGAAGAGGAGAGGTCAAGTTGAACAGCGAGCCTTAGTTAAATCATCTGCTTGTAGTAAACAGTTGAGAGGAACATCTATCAGCCAGGCACGTGCCGCTGACAGTATAATAATAAGGTAGCGAGAGCTGGAAGCGTGCGCTGAAAACAGATGAAGAGAGCCACTTCTCTCCAGAGACAGAGGGAGAGAGAGCGAGAGCGGACGAGGAAAGAGAGGACAAATAGAAAAGAGAAAAGTAGCTCATCACCTTTTCCCATCAGCATGGCGGGTGGTGCTGGCGTGACTGAACACAGTAACACTGCGGACCCTGTTCATAATCACAAGGTTACTGTTCATTGTTCGACGTGACCCAGTGGACATGAGTGACAAGGTGGGCAGCCGGACTCTGTGCTACTGTGCGGTAATTACCTCATGACGACAAAGTGAACTTTGATGTACAGTCTCTCCGCTGTAATGCTTTAATGACCTTAGAGCTGGTATTTGTGCACGTCTGTGTATGTTTGTGTAGAAAATGCCTGCACACGCTCTCAACACACGTACACAGACACAGACACACACACACACACACACACACACACACACACACACACTAGGCTTCAGCCAGCCAGTAGGCTTGATGTCAATCAAGTGGGTGTCTAATTAAAAGTAACAGGAGGAAGCTGCTGGGGACAGCAATCGCTATCAGACTCACATTTTCATATGAATGGCCTTTTTTAATTAAACTGAACAGCTAATAAGCCTCAGTATCCAGACCATGTAGCAGTTTAACAGACAAAGAGCCACAAAGAAAAAACACACACACACGCATGGAAAAGAATAGGGGATGAGAGGTAAAGACAGAAGGATGAATAATGACGAGTCAGAAGCAGAGTGATGCATTGCCTTTGAACCTGTTGGCTCTCCTTTGTTTGTGGAGGCGCTTTGCCAGCAGCTATTGTAGTCAACAAAGTTTATTTAGCGTTGACGGTATTAAAGAACACAGTCCAACAGAATTTGCCTTTGCCATGAGACGGGGAGAAATGAAAGGGAGGTAAAAGAAAGAGCACAGGGCGCTATCTCTTCCTCAGATGAAAAGGAGAGTCTACAAACAATTTGGGCACGTGTGTGTTGATTATTCTACCCCACAGCTAAAGGGTAATTATAAATGTATTGGAGTTAGGGTGACTGGATCAAACACAAAACAGCAATAAAACTAAACCAGCTGTCTTTATTTAAGCCAAGAAAGGCTAAACAATAAGAGCATTTTTGCCAAATGATTTGGGGTATCATGAAATGAAATAATACAAAAGTAAAATGTCACAGTAAAATCCAATCTTATTTCCATCAATGGATTTAGCAGCTATTGAAAAAAAAAAGCATGACAGCATAATTCAGTGACATGAATTTAATGCTTAGCGGCATGGTTATATGTTTAGAGTTGTACTGCCAAGCTCTAACAATGACATTAAGCAGCTCCAAACAATTGCTTTGTTCATGAGCCAAACATAATTAATGTGTTGATCCTCTTCTATGTGAAATTAGCAAGCCACTCAAATCTGGTATTTCTGAATAAAAAAGCACAGATTTCCTTCTTCACCATCCCTCCCTTCTCATATCAACAGTGTGTCTGCAAACATACATAATCGCACCAGGTTGCCAAGATGTGTGCGGAGAGAGAATGGGGGAAAAAAGGACAAATAAATGGGTCGTATGATTCCCATACTGCTAAGATTTCTCTGTGGAAGAGATTATGGTTCCGTTCTAACAAACACGACAAATCTCAATTTTCCCAACCTTTAACAGCAGATAAAGGGCCTTGGATCCCTTTTCCACACTAAATCCCAGATCAGCTTCTCTGTAGCAATTCAAACCACCCAGCAGGTTGTTTCTAAAAGGCTTGAAAGTGAGCCTAGAGATCGCCAGCTCTGGCATCTCAAATGAGCTCTCCGCGCTGCCGTGATGTGCGCTCAACGTGCTAATTCTCCCTCTTTTTTACTTCTTCAGAAACTTTTAACACCATGACCCCGAGAAACATTTGCAAACTATAACAATAAAATTAACTTGTAATGAGCAAAATAATTGCACATCAAACGCTGCTCGATGGTGGAGTGCAAGCTTGGAAGAAAGGGCCCAATTTACAGATTACATGGCTCATGACTACCGAAGTTCAAAAAACAGAGAAATTGGTTGTGAAGTGAGAAAAAAGGGCCCTTCCAAAACGACTCCGAAGCATTCTTTAAACTTGTGTAATGGATACGCTGCGGGCAACTGGGCAAATTCACCATGCAAAGAATCTCCATTCTGCACGCAGCACTTCAAAGACGAAAGGAACTGAGTTTCAGGGAGCCAGTGGGCACAGGGAGAGGGGGGGAATGAACACGAGATGCACATTTGTCTCCCGGAGTGACAGAAATTGGCGGGGGGTGTTCAAAATGAGAGATTTAGCTGATCTAGGGCAGAGTAGAAGTTCAGTCAACACCACAGCGCTTCCTCAATCTTCAAAAACAGAGGAAAATCATAATATAGAGAGGAGAAATGCTGAGAAAGTTAAAATGGAAGGCAAGACGCACATGAAGACTCAGAGGGGACTGGAGACATTTTTCTCTCCTCCGCTGAGAAGGAAAAGAGTGAGTAACAGAAAGAAAGAGAGATAGAAGATAGGGAGATAGATGGCTCGAGCGACTAGGCCAAGTTGTCGTGTTATATTTTTCTCTATCAGGCAGCAGCCTTTTATGTTGGTAGAGGAAGTAGCAGGAGATTACATTAGCAATGATAAAGTGACCAATGCCATGCTGTGTCTTACCATCAGATACACACACACACACACACACACAACACAGCAGATTACACCGAAAAACGCCTAAAGCCCAGATACACTCTGGACTGCGGTGGAAAGCTGGTATCACGTCTGCAAGTCTACATGCAGGGAAAAAAAAGTCTGATTTTACCAAAATAAAAACCCAGTGTGAAGGGCTAAAGCTACATGGTCCTCTTTCTGTACAGCAACCAAATTGAGTAAATTGTGTTGACGTTTTTTTATTCCTTTAAAACGTCTGTATTTTGTAGATGTTGCTAAAGTTGCTATCAGTTGTACCTAAACTGAAACAAGGTCACAGAAATTTTATGCTAAAATGCTGAAAGGTCAAATAAAAAGCCACAAAGTTCCTCAGACAAAATGTGTTGCTATTTATTTAGCTGTCTCAAAATGTTCAAAAGAGAGACATTTTCTTGGCCAGGATGTTTTGTGCTCATTTCTCACATTGCCTCCACTTTCACCCCTCACTCATTCCGTCTCTCCTCTACCCCTCTCTCTCTCTCCCTCACAAGGCAGTCTCCTTCTCCTGTTCTGGAGCCTTATCTGATTGGAGCTCTGCCACTGTTTGCATAAAACACTGTTTATAAGGGGTTGCATATGTTAAAACATTAAAACACGCATTAGAGTGAATGCACGCACGCACGCGCACACACACACACACACACACACACACACACACACACACACACTGACAAGTTGAGCTGTTCTGACCTTGCTAAAAAGCTGTGCAACTGACGTGCAGTGGATTTGTTTAAATAAGGCTTCTCCTTTTATATCAAGGAAAAGGAAAAAGTATACCACACACACACACACACACACCATTTAAGTTGTTTACCTACAGTTTAGTAAAATGACATACACATTAATAATGTGATTTATTAAGCTTTCATCCTAATATTTTAATGGTTTCAAGCTAATTTATTTACTCATCTATTTTACAAAGAATAACATTACACTATGCAATATTTGTTCTTAATGTAGGTATGATGTAAAGTACTAGCAATATGACAAGATAAAAGAAATAGCACATTGAGCGTTACTACAGTTACAAAGGTCAGCTGAATAATAATGTCTGATGAGGTTTGCAAGACAAAGCAAAAAAAAACATATTGTTTTGTCTAAAAAAAATTCAAAAAATAGGTGAAAAGAGCCCAAAGTCAGGTCTTCAAATTTCTTGTTTTGTCTGACCAACAGACCAAAACCCAAATGTGTTCATGTGCAACAATACAAACAGAGAAAAGCATCAAATCCTCACATTTGAGAAACAGCAACCAGTGAATGTTCTGCCTTTCTGCCTGATAAAGTTATCTTGACTTAAGTGATTAATTAGCAAAACAGTTCTTGATTAATTTTCTCCTGATCGACTAACTGATTAAGCATCTCATAGTTTCAGCAGCAAATAAGAGCAGTCTCAGAAAACCTGACATATGCTCACAAAACATATGCCAATTAACTAGTGCAAAGAACCAAGATGTGTAGCTTAAAGTGACAATAGACAACTTTTTTGTTTTAACTTATCATTATGAAGTAAATGTTGATTGCAAAATGTACTGGCTATACAATAATGACACCATTGGCGTTCAGACTGGTTTCCTATAAGCCTTGCTTTCACTGTGCAATGCTGTCTGCCCCCGGGTACGATCTGCCGGGGGAAAAGGAGGCTCGATTTACGGCACAAAGGAAGCGGGTCAACCAAAACAGAAGAGAAATAGGGCTTTTATTTTCCGGTAGCTATTGATAGCTATCCCGAGCTAGCGGAAATGAGGGACGGTGGAACAACCTGAGTAACTGTAAAGAGGGAGAGTGATAAAAAACGAGGAAAAACAATAGAGCCAAATCATAACAAGTTATCTCAGGGCACTATAGAGCAGGTCTAGACCGTAACGTTACTCTTTATATTATTATTTACAGAGACCCGACGATTTCCACCATGAGCGGCACTAGACGACGGTGTTTTCTTCTACTCCCCCCTCCACCCCTACGCCAACCCCTGTTGTAGTTACGTACTTGTTTGCATGAAGCAACACTCAAAGTATGTTATTACTCATATATTACTCCATATATATTACATATTACTATACATATTACTCATATTACTGTTAATAACATATTACTCAATATAAAATGACAATTTCACTTTACCCCTTCTGTGAGCATGTTTCTTTCTGCTCTTTTATTTCCAAAGTGCTGCTGATCGTTTCTTCACAGAAAATTGGAAACAAACGCAGTGTGTCCTGTGTTGTTGGTAGTAGCTAGGCTCTGAGGGAACTGAAAGTGATCTGCTTGCCTTTGCGACAGCGGCAGCAACAATAATACCACTTGGAAACGCTGGGGGGGGGGGGGTTAACGCTGAAAAGTTGTCTATTGCCACTTTAATAGGTTCAGCTGAGGTCTAGACACACACTGCAGTGCCAATACTAGTGACTGACGATGCTCATCTGTTCCAAGATGATCAGGTTCATTTTAGAGGATTTATAAATACCAAAATGAAATCATGCTATCATAAACAACAATCAGATCTACACATTAATGGAGCTGCAGTACTCTAAGCAAGGCCCCTTCTGATCTCCACTACACAACACCATTTTATTGACTTCACTCTGCCCTCTTTAACAAAGTAAAGGGTAGTGATAATTGCTGTGACAGCAGCCAACACAAACCATTAGTCTTTCCATCAGTTTCACTTTATCTTCTCCATTCTGCCTGGCGGGTTGACCGCTATTGTGCTCAATTTAAATTCCACCATTTGTTTTCTCTGACAATTAGGTTACTTCTGCAAATTTACACTAACTTACTTAACTTACGCAAACCTCAGGCTCCAGCCATTTAAACGGACCTGCTGTTTGTTTAACATGCAACTTGAACTCTGTGACTTTTACGTCAACCCTTCCTCCACCCACCGCCTCCCCTTCTCCATCCTTCTCTATTCTTAGACCCTCAAACATTGATCAGTGGTCCACGTGATTCAAGCCAGGGACACCTTTCCCTGTCTGGGATTAACACTGTAAACCAGAAGGGGTTTTACCAGTGAGATACATCAAGATGTGGTTTCGATTAGTCCACCACAGCACTTCCGGGGGGGGAGGGAAGTTTTCCTCTCAGCTCACAGCTCCTTGATATCCTAACTGCCAACAATGGCTCTCTATGCTTTGGTCAGCCACGTCAACATGTCTTTTCCTGTGTGGACAGAGCCCTTTAAACTGAGCAGCCAGGGAGGATGGTTCCCAGGAGGTTGAGGAGTGAGAGTTGTGTATAGATTGGAAAGGGTGCTGTCAACAGAGACAAGCCTTTTGCCCTGACACATGACCTGACTACTTCCGGGTCATGTCGTGATAGCCTTCCTGAAGGTTATTCAGAGTGCCAGCCGTGTTTCACATGACCTCCAACACACCACATTCCTCAGCACTAATATCACGAAGCCCTTTTCCTTTCTCTCTCTCTCTCTCTCTCTCCCCCCCACACACACACTCTCAGACAACACTTGCCCACTCACAGTCTGCTTATGTCACACCCGATCCTACCAGTCTAACCGCATAGACTGAGAGTGTCGATCACGGCTGTTTGATGTGTGAACATTAGACTGGGGTGGGGTTAGTGTCAACAGCTGAGTCATGGGGGTTAATGGAGATGATGGGTGAGGGCAGGGTCTTAAACGCAGCGCGCACTTTCTTTGGCCACGCGTGACTGAAGATCATCATTAGAGCTGAGGGTGATGAGCTCATCATGAAGAGACGATGGTGCTCATTTGTCATGTCTATGAGGGGGAATAACTCATTCACTCATGTCAGGTTGTGAAATACATCAGGCAGTACACATATAGAGAACACTATTTTCTTTGACAAATAAGAGCTGCGTTCTTAAATATGCAAGAAATGTCCATTTCTTGTATATGCAACGATAATAGATAGTTTTAACAGGTGAAGGGGTGGGATATATGGATTAAATCTTCTATCATGGTATATGTTATTGTGTATAACATAAGTGATCATGATAGACAGGGGTACCCTTTCTGGAAATTCAATTAAGAAAAGTTTATAGATCAAATAAAAAGATGGGAATGTCTACTTTTGGCCAATTCAATACATGAAAAACATGATACTTCCTGTAAATCCATTACTGGCATAAAGTTGTCCTGTTCATTGACTTTCAACATTGCCTGCAATGGTCTAATCGATCTAAAAAATATATAATTATTTATATAAAGAGCTGAAACGATTAGGTGATTAATCAATTGACAGACGACTCATTGGAAACAATTTTGATCATTGATTAATTGTTCCAGTAATTTTTCAAGCAAATATTCTCTGGTTGCTCCTCCAAATGAGGATTTGTTCTGCTTTTTCAAAAGTACGGATTCAATAAAAAGCAAAGAAAACCAGACTATAGAACAATTTAATAAAAGACAAGTCTAAAATAATGTTTTTAAAAGGATTTAAGAGATTTTAAAAACATTGCTTTCTCTGTAGAAATGATACAGCAAAATGTTTACTGCCAAATCATCTACAGTTATTCTATACTGTCAATGTTGCCCCGCCCTTACACCATATATAATAGTCACAGTACAATATATGGCAAAGGCAAACTGACAAAATGTTTATTGTTAAATTTTAGAGTAACATGCAGCCTTGTATCAACACAGCTTAAATGTCTAATTTTAAAAAGCAAAATGTTTGTGAAACCTTTGCAACCTTTCTGTTTTTTCTTACTGCAAATGTGTTAAATACATTCTATTATATTAACATTACATTATAGCACTTTACATATACATCTATATGACTACCTCTGGCAACATGTGAGTGTGTACAATGCGCCAGATATCTTATAGTTATTATATATACCTTATGCACTTTAATCTGCTTCCAGACTCGCACAGAGCCTTTAAACCTCTGAGTGAACCCCGACTTGGTGCTCAACTCTCAGTGGACACACGGGGAGGTGTGTCTGGGCCCATTAGGGCAGGCTGGGGGTATTCCAAGTGTGCACCGAGGTCATGTGATGGGTTCCTACAACTCAGAAACTCTGCTTCCCTGAAGCTACAACAGGAAGTGAAGTTTAGGGACAGACTAATGGACAATCATTATGCTTTCTGGCTCCGTTTACACTCATTTGGTCTACTAGTGTGAGAACATAGAGCCTCTAGCCCCCCCGGCACAGAAAGGCAGTGATATCTGCACTTTGTTCATTATGCTGCACAAGTGATAGCCCATTTTCCCATTTCTTGGCTTTTATTCTTTTTAATTCATCCTCTAGTTGAGCCATTTCCCCAGCCGTCCTGCTCTGCTCAGTCTCCAGGTCTCTACTCTATCTCTTAATTCCCCTTTTGACTGGTGGAACTGAATGAAACACTGAAGAAATAAAAAAATGCATCTACAAAGTTTTCTCTGCACCAAACCATCACTAAATTTCACCGTCTTTGAAGCAAAAATCCTCAATCATTCTGCATTGCTACAATCACAGCCACCCCCCCATCTTCCCTGTTTTTAAATTGTGAACATGAAGAGGCGGCATTGATGGAGGCAGCAAATCAAACGTTTTTCTTCAAACACAAGACAACTTTTACTTCCTCTGTTCTTTCCCAAAGTTAGATAACCCAATATTGTTCGGTAGAATGGCTGACAGCATTCTGTCTCCCTGTCTCAGCACCTGTCCAGTCTGACTCAAATGGGCCAGAATGGACAGAAGAAAGGATGGGGCAAAGGCAATATGGCTGCAATTGTTATAGTATGCTTGAGAGACAGCCAAACGAGACAGACCCACCAAACTGGGCCAAAAAGAGAGCTCGCTGAATGGTGTATGCATGATGTGTGTGTATTTAGGGGGCAGCAAGGATGGGAGATGTCAACATTTCTTCTTCAGAGTGCCCATCTCCATTTGCATAATTTCCATTCCCCCATGAGCAACAAAGAAAGGAAGGAGATGCTCATACAAAAACCAAATTGACGAGGGAACAATGGTGGCCTGAAGGGTCATTTCGAGGGGGCTAAAATTTCCTAAATCGTGGTTTAATATTTTGTCAGGCCAGTTTTGGAAAATGCTATTTTGCCAAAGCTCAGTCAGACCCCTGCTTTGTATGAACTGACGAGCAAAATATATCCAACCTGAATAGTTCTCAAACAATCAGAGAAGAAATAAAAAGGAAACAATGCCTTTCATTTTACTTGTCAGTATCAGTTGACTTTGCTGCAAGCCAAAAATGAGCAGCAACAGATAAAGGCACAGAGGATGGTGGACATATCAATGATTAATGCTCATCCTTCCAAAGTTGAGCTTGAGATGCATAATTCACTAAAGACCACAACCCCCCCACCCGTGTCACATCAAAAGAGTGGACAAATGGCTAACAATCCAAGGAACTATAGCTTGGATGGACAGCACATATGTTCACCAAAGGTTTGAACTGGAAAAATGTACAAACTAGGTCAATATATAAAGAGGGGTAATGAAAAACAGAAATTCAGATAGTTGTGGTTTCTGTACTGAAAGTTTTGTGAAAGCTCTGATGGGTAAAAGGCGCACACACAGCTGGCAGAGGGGCAGGTGTAGGGAGTGAGAGGGCTGAAGTGAGGGCGAATGAGCGGGCGAGATGGAGGAAGGAAGATGGATGATGGATGGTGTTGATACAGGAGGCAGCAGCCCTGCTTTATCTAGGCAGCACAAACCAGAGCTGCCGGGGTGATGGGTTGGCTGTCAGCCCTTTGTTTATGGACCACCACCCATCTCCCATCTCTTATGCCCCAAAAGCCTAGATCACTCAAAAACAGCTAATACCTCACTGCTCTTTGTCTCTCCATCTCTGACTCTCTTCCTTTTTCATTTTCTTTGCTAACAAATGGTATTTTGTCTTCCCAAGTTTGTTTTAGATGTACAGTAGCAGAGGAAGAACTCTACAAAGTGTCCGTTCAATGTCTCTACATTGGTTGGCAATAGTGAAAAAATAAATATGACACTAATTGTAATAATTGTAAATGTTGATAATGAAATGTGTCTTCCAGACATTTAAGTCCACGGAGGAGGAAAGAGAAGAAAGGGACCAGGGGAAGAAGTGAACCTAATCCAACCATATCCCCACGAGTTGCACACTTCCAATTAACGACTGGTTGGTTTATCAGTCTCCGACGGGTGATTGCTGTTTTTAATCATTTTCTTTCTCTACACGGTTTCTTCCTCTCTATCAGTTCTTCCCACTCTTATCATCTAACCCCCTCCTCGCGCCGTCTCGCCTCCCACCCATTCTCTGTTCAGTGCTGCCTCTGTTTCATCATGTTTCTCATGGAGCCGCGCTCTCACGCTGTGTCCGGCGTTGGAGCCCGGGCTGTATGTTAAATAAAAACTTTGATGTGCAAGTTTAAAAATCGGCCTATGGTTGTTCTTCGACCACTGACACAGCACTTTCCATGTAACTAATTATCCAGCCCCAGGAACCATCTGAATTAAGACTCCAACCCAATTGTGTGATCAAGAAACAACAACACTAGCCTGAATAATAGAGACACTAATGGGAGACAGATCCATGCATTGATCCACAGTATTGGAAGTCAGATAAAGTTGGGAGTCTTTGGCTCAGGACAACAGAGGGTATGTTTAGGCTTTTTATCCTGACTCATCCAGAAACACAGCTGTAGCCTTCCAAAAAAAAAAAAAAAGAAAAAAAAATCAAAAACCACCTCCTCTTTCACCTGCCTTTGTTAGTGTGATTGATTTGGAGACCTGAAATGTCCCTGTCACATTGATCGATTTGTCCACTTGATGGGGGGCTTTATCCCTCCGCCCGTTGGCATGGTAATAAATGGGGGGTGACGTGCAGTTGACGGAGCAGCAGTTATGGCTTCTTTAATTTACCCGACGCCTCACACTGACAGAGACTCATAACAAGGTGACACGGCGCTGTAATGGTTACGCTCAGTCACCTTTGTTGGGCGGAGAGAGGGAGCG
>LKNJ01002978.1:0-24200 GCA_002120245.1 Maccullochella peelii | reverse complement strand
AGGCGGCCGGCTGGCGTCAGCGGCCGCACGCCTGTCACGACACACCACACGCCGGGAGCCGCATACCGCAGCACCCACACTGCGTGCACACAATGAGCGCTCAGTCCCCCGCATCACGCACCAGCGGCAGCAGCAATGTGAAATATTCACACAGGGACAAAAGGTAGAGAGACAAGCCGGGGGGGCTGGGAGGTGAGGACGGAGGAAAGGGTTCAAGAAAGTGGGGTTGAAGTGGAAGAAGTGACATGAAATAATAAATTATGACAAACTTGAACGGCCAGATAAATGTCTCACTGCACAACAGTTTGAGAGCGGGCATGTTTGCATTTTCAAGTCTTGCATACAACAAGAAAAAAGTTCTGTGGTTTCAAAACGCAACATTCATTTTGAGATTTACTTTGACAAAAATATTCCATAGTAAAGAATTGGTAATAAACAACCTTCATTTTAGAAAGTAAAAGTAGAAAGACTACTTTTACTTTCAATCGACAATTAATCGCCAACAATTTTAATAATGAAGTAATTGTTCAAGTTATACATAAAGGAAAAATTCTAGCTTCTCAGATGTGAGGATTTGCTGCTCTTCTCTCTTTTGCACGACTGTAAATTGAACGTCTTTGGTTGCCGACTGTTGGACAAAATCATTTTACGATGTCACTTTGGGCTCTGGGAACTTTGTCACCATTCTATGGACTGAAACAATGCATACATTAATAAAACAAAAATCTATAGATTAATCGATACTGTATATAAATAATAATATATAAAATAATCTCTAGTTGCAGCACTGAACACAACTTTAATTCAGTCACTTCCTCAAAATATTGGAGTAGTTTCTATGTAGAACTTTGTAGGTAAACTATTTCTCTTCAAAATGTCATTTTAACACAGTGATACAATACAAAAACACAATGTTCCTGTGCTTTACATGAACTGAAAAACTGCAGACATCCTTGGGAAAAAAATATGAACCCACAGTAGTCAACCCTGACTATGGGACATGAGGTTAGAAACACTACAGATGTTTTACAGCTCTCTCCCACCCTCTGGTGGAGCAGCAGGAGATCTACACCGACTCCCCGCCTTTGCTGCACAACCTCCTTATTAAAACTTCCTTTGGCTCAGTCTGACCTGATGTTTCTAACCTTGTGGGGATCTGGGGGATGAACAGCAAAGATATTAATGTCAGGCATGTGTGAAGAAGTCGCTTGAGCATTTTCTGCGACCAGGGCCGAACGGAGTACAGTGGGGCCCTCTCAAGCTATTTGCCGACACCCTGAGCCCCGCACATCTGGTGTTAATCAGCAAAGCTTACACAAACACACACGTACAAAGAGACAGACACACACAGGCAAACTCCGCAAAGATCCCCTTAAGAAAATCCCTCTCAACTCCTGAACTTCCGACATGACTGGGGTCAACACACTTGCCCTGGATCTATTAGTACACACACCACAGCCATGTAATAAGAGCTGGTGAGTTGTTACAGTCAAAAGGAGTTCTCACACACACACACACACAATACATTTTTGACTCACTGCATAGGGGCAAGTAGAGCACATAACTAATCATGCATGCAAAAACACACATACCTTCAAAGAGACAGAGAAAATGTGCATTCTGAGCTGTTAATAATATAAAGATATATCACACCAGTCACTACACCAGAATCAGAGAGACTATAGCACAAACTGAATGCCCTGATAGCTCAAATGGAAGAGATCCAAAATTTTCAGAGGCAGGCGACAGGGGTTAAATTTTGATGCACACTAAAATAATTCCACTATTCAACAACAAAACTTTGCACAATGAAAAACAAACACACCCCACTACATATACTAATGGAATTCATGGACATGGAAATAGTGAAATAATGACAATAAAGATACTCCAACTGTCTAGATTGTGAATACTGAAAGCTAATTGTATACTTTCAACAATTACCTACCGATTACATACTTAAAAGTGCATCTTACGGTGAAGTTAACAATGGCATTACAATGTTGCCCCAAAAGACATTAGGGGAAAAAAGGTAGCAACCCAAAATTCGTGTCTTAATATTTTGTGGTCATTTGGTCTTATTGTGATATCTTTATTTTTCCATGTTTTTATTAGTCTGGTCTAATGAGCCTATACATACTGCATATATAGATATACCGTATCTATCTACAGCCGACTGTATGATGTGACATTTAATAAGTGAACTCACACACCCTCTCACATGTTTTCATTTACTCTGGCTGATTAGACCTGCGCTCTGACTGAAGTTGCATGGAAGTATGCTGGGACTTACATGATGTTGCCATTCTCTTTGTACATACAACATTAATGAACATGATGCTACCCCAGTACTAAGGTTTCATAAGTATTACTAAATTAGGCTACTTTAGTCCTACACTACTGTAATATAAAGTATATTATACTGTATATGTATAGGTTAGTGAGCTGCTGGTGAACACACCAAGACCTTGGAACTTGGAAACATGACATACCTCTTCATGCCACCTGACTCTGGTCTGCTCTCCTCAGGTGAGGAGCAGCTGCTGCTCAGCGGGCGATAACCTGTCAAGAAAACAGTCTACTGGCCCATGAAGATGCTTATATATGGCTACATATACAGCAATGTGAGTATAGATAAATGTGAGGACATTATAATACTACCTCCGCTACAGTGAGTCAAACTAAATCAAATATTATGGTTATCTTATTTTAAAATTGGGCCCTGTGTCATTAGCTAGCGTGTGCGGGATTAGCGTTAGCTACATTAGTTCGGGATACTTTTGAGTAACGGTAGCGACTTTACGCTGCTCTTTATGCTGTACCTACTTACTCGAGGTACATTTGCCAAACTCATTGGTTAGTATCCTTGTAGTCTTTTCGTTTGAAAAAGTTAAACATGCTGTTTGAAAATATTTCCAAAAAATCACAAAAGTCTCACCTTGTGTGGCTTGTCAGATTGTGTTTTTTAGAATGCGCCATCTTCTTTACGTGGCGTTGGCGGCGCAACAAGCCGCAATGAGCTCACTGCTGCCCCCTGTGGCCATAAAACTATGAACATCTTCTGCTCTACACCCGCCTTTTCATTAAATTTGGCAAGGCAAGGCAGCTTTATTTATATAGCACATTTCAAACACAGAGGCAATTCAAAGTGCTTTACAAGGGCAAAGAAAAACATTATTAAACAATTGGAAAAGGTAAACATGCCCAACAAGTATTTGTGACAACGTACAGAAATAAATAGCAACGTAAACAGATTCAGTTACAGGTAAAGTACAGCAAAGGTACATAAGTAAGAAGAACATATGCTCCATCCCTTGCCTTCAAGGTAGGCCTACCAGCTCTCACCATGCCCTTGTGAACAGTGATGATGATGTTGAGGAAAATGAAGTGCCAGCTGAACCACTCCAACACTGACAACAACCTCCCCACTGGATGTTTTCACAGTGGACCAAATCCAAACTCAGCCTCAGCACCAGTGTTCAGTGCATCTGCTGCTCCACAGCTCCAAGGAGAGCCAACTGGCAGAGGAAGAGAGTGAGTGGTGCCCAGCAGGAGAAGCAGGGCAGTGTGTTCAGGCTCTTTGCCCCCTGCCCTCAAGACTACTGCTTCAGTAGGTCACCAGCCATTAAGCCTTCAGCAACCCGACACACTGTGCTTAATGAAGCACTACTCTGACACATTACAATTTTTTCTAGTTATACTAAATTGATCATTTAACGCTTCTTAAAATCAAACACAAGCACGTGTATTTATTGTAGTCACACACAGATCCAATGTCAAAACATACATTGTTTAGAGTCAAAAACACTTAACATAATGTAGATTTGTAGAATTAAAATGTTAAGCCTACATTTTATTATGTCTAGGCCGGGGTCATGTACACACCCATGTTACCTTGAAGTGAGCCAGTGCAGGGCCTTGGTATATTTGGACATGCTGGTGTATTGACACACTGGCACACCTACTTGGAACAGGAGTATCATTAGTGTTATTAGTTACATCTATGCTTTTCCTGCTATGACAAGTTAAAACATATATGAAATGCAATCACATGCATAGAGAATAAGATGCAAAACCATGTACAATCCTGTGTGATACTGCTTTTATACAATATAAGGATATTTTTTAAGTGCAAAATATGAATGAGACAATTGGTGATGTTTTTTTTATTGAATCTGACAAAAATATAGTTGTTGTGACAATAAAAACAACAACTAATGAACAGATCTACAGATATTTTGTTACCCTGTTATGTTAGTGACACAAAAGCAGTTCGGATTTTGTATTACCAGCTGCATAGGTCCAGCTTTACTGTACATCGGCCACTGACATTAGCAAACACATTGAATGTTCACATTTGACACTTTGAAATGGCTGGTAATGTTATGTAGTGATAATCTAAAATGAGCCATGCTGTTATAAAAAAATAATTTTGACTTTCACAGCAAGTACAACCCTAAATCTGACAGAAAGTGGCATTCATGATGTGCTATGATATAGCACCAAAATGATCCTTATCCTGGTTTTTATAATGTTTGTTTGTGTGTGTATCTCAGCACACAACACCACCATAATGATGTAGTCCCACTGCAACGCCACTGAGATTTTGAATTTTCAAGATTCGGTCTTAAAAAGCCCTGACACAATGTAGTCCGAGGCCCTTCCATCGATGAGGCCTGTTCCATCATTGTTAACAAACCAGCAGGGAATATTTTTCCCATTCTTCACATGCCAGCTGAAGTCTTTCTGCCAGTGTCTGCGGAAGAGATTAAAAAAACAATGATGAGGTGTGTATATGCAAAAAAGAAATGCTCGCATGCATAATGTGTGTGTGTCTAAACTTTATGAGGCATGTGCACCTGGTGACATTGAGTGTTTGTCCCTTCACATACATGGTGGCATCTAAGTCCTCCTGGACCTCACCTGGACGTAGGTCTGCCACCTCAAACTCAATCCCGTGGTAGAACTGACCTGGAGGAAAATAACTTACTTCATATCTCTTGATTTGTTCAAATGAGCAAACACAGAATAGCTACACAATCAATACATCATGATATGAAACTTTCTCGCAGTTCTCTACCTAGCAGACCATGAACCGATGCAGACAAGTGGTGGCTGTCCAGGGTGTAGAAGCCCAGGTAGTCTTGTTGTTCCTGGCGTCTCTTCCAAACCTTTGAGTGTCTTATGACCATAAATTTAACTGAGTGCCTCAGCGTCACTGTCAGGCTGCAGTTCTTAGTCAACCTGAAGTCCATACTGGAGGAGAGACGAAAACATTGTGACCAATAGCCGACAGCAAGACAAAGTTGTGATTATTTTGTTTCTTTGTGGTTCACAGGATCCATGTGGAGCAAAGTGAAGATGTCTTCAGTGTAGGTTTTTGACAGTGTACATTTGGTTTTCGATTTGTAGTTTTTACTGATCCTATTTTTTGTTTAGTTTTTATTTAGATGAAGCATATTTTTCTATCCTGTAGAATTGGTATTTTTAAGGTATAACTATAGAGCTTTGTTTTGTGTGTTTACTACAGCTACTTTATTGTGTGATCAACACAACTAATTAAAAAATATTTTGAAAAGTCTTTACATTCATTTTTAAAAGCATTTTTACCCTGACATGACCAAAATGACAAAATACATATTTAAATGATTCTATCATTTCAGTTTAAAACATGTGTTGTTAATGTGTTGTTGATAACTTGAGATGATGTTACTCACTTGGTTTCTTTGATAGAGACTGTATCAGACCACAGCAGCTTGACCTGCTTGCCATCATGCAAGACTGATATGTCCTGAGTGCTCACCTCCAGCTTCACCCCCAGCTTCTGGTGGATGATACCAAAACGGCCAAAGTAGGTGTGGATGTTACCATCCGGAACAACTTTCTTCTTGCCAATAATTTGTCCATTCACTTCAAAGCCTAAAAAACAGTTACAGGTTTGAGTTTGTTGTCCCGTCTCATAGTGAAGTTCTCACAAAAGAGACGTGTGCTCTGTTTTTAGAGCAGTGAGTGAGTGAGTAAGACTCAGGGCTGACCTGATTTTGGGTCTCTGACCAGGTTGAAAATGGTTCCTGGTTTGTCGTTGATGTTGAAGCACAGAGCGTCGTCTCTGTCTGGCAGCTCTATCATGAAATGAGGATCTCCGTCGACTGCACAAGCATCATTAAAGTATCATGTCAGACAGAAAGCAAACAGTCAAACTCAAGTATAACAAGCGCGTTATTATGATGTTAAAATACGATCTGCAGCAACAGTAACACTATTTGGTTACATTCCTCAGTGTAGCAGTGTAGAGCCTACTTTGATTTCTTCAGTATTAAATACAAGATACATATGTGGTGAATTGAATAACAACTGCTGCGATAGAAAATGAATAAAACTGAATGATTAAAATGCCTGTCACAAGTCATAACATTGTATCTGAAAGCTTACCACTTGATGGCCTACGGGAACTGTAAGCATAGCCAGAGGAAACTGCTATTAAAAATAATAAAAGCAAACATCAATAAAGTTGTTCAGCCCAAAATCTGATTTAAAAACTGTGCCATATACTTAATTTAAAAGAGACTGTCTTACCCCTGCGTCTCTCTGCTTTCTGTCGCTGGTCTGTGAAACAGTGCAACAGTTAGAAAACACAGAACACAAAGTTAGTTGGATGTCTGTGGCACTATACTGATCAACAGGTTTCTCACAGTGTAACAATGTGCTATAAATTTGAAAAGAAAGAACATTCTGGTTTAAGCAGATAGCCAACCTGCTCTCTATCGCTTTTTTTCTATTCGTACAAATAATTAACAAGACTAGGTCGAACCAAGTATATGGCTGGTTTGTGTATAGTCAATGTGCTCCTGAGGACTATTCCTGCCTATTTATTAAAGAGTAACGGCCAATGGGGAAACTCCAACACTCGACCAACTAATGGTGTAAGTTCATCACTCAGTCAGGGACAGACTTGCATTTACATGGCTGGCCCCGCATTACTGTGGCCCACTCCAGCCCCCTCTCCCCAAAAAAGAAATCAGCTGCTAACTAATTAAACATGGCTGGTTGCATTAACCTTACCCTCAGTCAGTTTATCAGCGATGAGAAGGCTGTCTGGTCTGTCCTCAGTTTCAGGCTTTGTGACCACCATGGAAGTAACAGTGGTGATGAAGCTGTATCGCAGGGACATGTGCAGGGCCTTGGCTGTCATATTGTCTTTCTCCTGCTGAGTACCAATGTCACTGTGAGATAAAAAGAAAGAGGAGATTAGTTGGATGTTGAATAATGACATATGTTGCACATGATGTGCAATAAAAAAGTCTGAACCATAAAATTATGAGTTTCTTTGAGTAATCTGTCACAGTTAATATAGAAACTTGCTTCAAATCTTGGTGCAGGTACAGATGAAGCTGACAGACAGAATTCAGATGAACTAACCTGTTCTCCAGCAGCTGCTGGATGGTGAGGTAGGCCCACAGACGCTCTGAGAAATCCCCAAAGATGTGCTCCTGTTCTGGGTAGATCACATCCAAGTCTACCACACTGGCTTTTCCCTGCACCCAGAAGTCCTCTTCAGGCTAGAGAAAGGGGACACATAAAATGACAGATATTACTGACAGGAGAGGAAATTATACATACAACAAGACTAAGAGTCTATAGCCATGCTAGCTGTACTTAGACACAGCGTTGCTTTGAGCTAAATGTTAATGTTATCATGCTAACATGGTCACAATAACAATGCTAACATGCTGATGTTTAGCAGGTGTAATGTTTACCATGTTGACCATCGTAGTTTAGCATGTTAGCATGCTAACATTTACAAAGTACAGCTGAGGTTGGCATTAGTTTTGCAGGTTTTTGGTACAAAAATACCAAATTATTGGACAAATTTAAATTGAATGGGGCACTGAAGTAAGTGCACGAATAGCCTACACACAAGCACATGCGTCAGAATAGCATTAATTTACCATTTCTGTCTCCACTACTCATATCTACTTTAATTACTAACGTTATAATATCTTACAGTTTCTTACATTCCTGTGTTTAAAAAATGTATTTAAAAGATAAATAGACCTTGCACCTAAAACAGTTGGTTTTGAACTAAGGTCCTGCCTCTGACCAGGCAGATAGCCAATCATAGTTTAGGATAAACGCCCCTTGAAAAAGTGTTTCTCAAACAGCTAGTAAGTAAAAATACCTAGACTACTATGACCTAAGTTCAAGTCACCCACAGGAACTGTCTCATATTAGAACAAGTGCATATATTGTCTATTCACCATCATGACTAAATAGTGTCTTTTTCATGTTTTAATTGACATATTGTTGTCCATTTCTCACCCCCTGGGCGAACACTTCCACCAGGAAGTTGTCCAGGTTGTTGTCCATCAGTTGTCCAGCCACCACAATCTCTGAGCCGTTAAACAACTGGCTGTAATGGTTTTTGGTCAAGAAGTCCACTGCGTTGTCAGGGTAACGCAGGTCCACCTCCAAGAGCAGAGGGCTGGACACCTCCTCATAGAAACCCTGAAACAAAGACACATTGCAAATTTAAAAAACAATCCCAAATGTCCTTGGGGGTGCAAACAGATATCAAATACCAAACTTGCATGGACATTATCTTGGTGGGTTTTTTTTTTACTCTACCTGAAGTTGAAGCGTTGCATCTGAACCCTCAAAAATTCTGCGGGCCAGTCCCTTGTTATGTCTGCACATCACATCCAGGAAGGAGTAATCCACATCATTCCCGAATCCGAGACAGAACATAGACATGTTTCCGCCAATAGCAGAACGCACGTTCTCCTGGATCTTCGGGAGGTTAGATTCTCCTTCAAACACACATACATGCAGGCATACATGTATTATGTATGGGCCTTGCAGTTCCAATAAGACAGTTCTTAACATACTTCTAAGATTTGAATTCTATTGTGAATCAAATTGTTGCATTTACAAATCTGGAGGCTGCACACTCTATACAGGTCCCAAAAATAAGTCTTTATTCACGGACAACTTTTTTTTGCTTCTTTTTTTTGGATGAATGCTGGATAAACGGATAGGTCAAACAACACAGGACTTTCACCCAGGAGACTGCTGTTCGTGTCATGTGTGAAACCAAAAGTCAAAGCTGACTTATTTTAACTTAAGTTACGTACGTAAGTTAAGTTATGTAACTAACGTACTTATTGTAACCCAAACCATGATCTTTTCCTAAACCTAACCAAGTAGTTTTGGTGCCTAAACCTAACCAAACTGTGACCGTTTCACATTAACCATGTGTTGTTGTTGTTACCATGACGACAAAGATCCAGTAGGCCTATATATATGTTGTTTTGGAAGTCATTGGCAAACTACCTATTCTGTTGTTTAGGTTGGAGGACTTGTTGGAAAGACTTGTTTTAAGCTGCTGTACTTAATCTACATTAAGTACAGTGACTTCTGGCCATTGAGAATGAAATATTAGAATCTTCCAAATTAAGATAACTCACCGCTGTTTGGCATCCCATCAGTCAGTAAAATAATCATATCCGTACTCCTCTCTGGAAGGTTCTTATCTTCTCTTTCTGTCACCAGCATGCTCACTGCCCTCAGTACAGCATCATTGATATTGGTGGCTGAAAGGCAATGAGCAGATTAACACAAACATTTCTTGAGATAACATTATCATGGAGAAAATCAACTAACAATTCCTCAGTATGTTCTTTAAAGTATTAGTTCAGCATTTTGGGGGGGGGGAACGCTTTTTTGCTTTCTTGCCGAGCATTAGACGAGAAGATCCGTCCCACTCTCATTTCTGTCCACTAAATATGTTGGTACAGCCAACAGGCGTTTAGCTTAGCTTAGCATAAAGACTGGAAGCAGGGGGAAACGGCTAGCCTGGCTCTTTCTAAAAGTAACTAAATCTGCCTATCAGCACCTCTAAAGGTCACTAATTAACACTTTGTATCTTGTTTGTTTTATCCATCCAAAAATGCAAAGTATAAAAAGGACAATTCACGGTTTTACGTGGTGTTATGTGCGTGGTAATTTCTTGGCCAGGGCAGTGACTTCCTGGAGTCTCTATGTGTTTCCTGGCAACTTTACGGTGACGACAAGACATTTTTATGCAATGCTAAGCTTGTGGCCGTAGCTTCATACTGAACAGACAGATAGAAGAGAGGTACCAATCTTCTTATCTAACTCTCTTTGGCCCTGAACCTTTGTGATTTACTCTTTACATTTCTCTTCACCACTAACTTTTCTTTCCCTATTATTCAAATAGAGAACAGATATAAAAAGATGGATGACATGACAACTCCCCAAAACTGAAGCCAAGAACTCCCCCTGGTGGCTGCCTGCAGTATCGCTCATAAACCCCGCCACCCCTCCACGTTAGCAGATTTAAAGAAAAGAAAAGTACATGTCAAATAAATTTTTTCCAAAGATGGTTTCTGTCATTTTACGTAGTTCTTATCACGCTGATGTTTGTTCAAGTGTACATTTTTCTGATGAGTTTGGTTTTAATTAGTTATTTGATGCTATAAAAGGGGGGTGTGATGTCATGATTGACAACTTGAATGCTCGTGATTGGGGTGGGCAGGTGTATGGGCAGGAACTCGATACCAAGGCTCCACCGCGGATCACTAATGCACAGACTCTGGCTCCAAATGAGGCAACCAGCGCAAGATGGCAGCTCCCATATCCGGGATATTTTGGCTTCATTTATGTACAGTGTAAGTGGAGACGCGTCGTCCATCTTTATATGCAGTCTATGGAACAGGCATCACAGTTTACACTAATAAAGCCTTTTAATAATATTATTATACATCTGCAAAAAAACCTTTTTGCAGTTTTGTTTAGACTGTGCTTTAATCGCCTGTTAGCTGCTCTGCTTTCAGTATTAACCTCAGTGACACAAGATGTATGTATAGGTTTATAATGCAGTGCAGCTGGGATTGAAGTCACCTGACTCTCTCAACTCTTGTTTGACAAATTGTAAATTGTATATATTTAAATTGGATTTCTAGTCACCTGAATAAGGAAGTACACAAAACATTTGACATAAAAGTTGGTACCACTTGTTTTCCTCTTACATCCACTGTCTCTTAGTTTCCTGACGTAGGCAATGGCTTCAGACACATTTTCCTCTGTTGCTTTGGTAAGAGACTTCTTCCAGGTCTCAATATTATTATCAAACAGGATGAGAGCAAAGTGGTCCTCCTCATGGAGGTCTGTCAGAATGGCTTCCAAAGCATCCCGGGTCTGCAAAGGTTCCCAATATCACATATGAAGATGTACATACAGTGATGACACGCAATATAGAGTTTACCTACATGCAAAGTCTTTTACCTGTGCAATCTTCCTTCCACCCATTGATCCGCTCTTGTCAATCACAAACACCACATTCTTTGGGACTCTGGGCAGGTCAGGTGGAGCAAAAAAGTGCACAAAGTATCCGTTTACAATCTGAAGGGAAATACAGCATTTGATTAAGACTAATATGGAGATATAGCGCAAGGGCACAGCTATGCACTCCTTCAAACAACTAGGGATGTAAAACTAAGATCAGCAGTAAAATACTATTTTTCAGCTTAAAGTTCATGCTGTAAGCTACTTCCAAGTGCCTATTTGAGTTTGGTCAATGAAAGTAGGAGTTCATGTGAGAAGGGGCAGTGCTCTTGCAGGTGAATCTCATAATGTTGTGCTTCAGGTAGTAACTGAGTCGTATGTGCTGCTGCAAAGTCTTTGTTGGCAGCTGACCTGAACTTCCCCTAGGCGCTCTTCTCGTTTCACATCGTACTTGATGATGAAATCTCCTTCAATTATGGTGCCTTTACATCCTGGACATTTCCTCTGCTGCTCCAGTGTTGGTGAGAAAGAGATGTGTGCCTAAGAGACAAAGAGATTCAATTGACATTATTGGACACATCATTTATGATTAAGAAATCATAATAATATAATAATAAAGTTCTTATAAGTCTTTAAACCGAAGGATAGAAATCTTTCTAACCCTTTACCTTTGTGTCTGTGAAGGTTTTCTCCACCAGGGAGAGCAGCTCACTGGTGAAGAAAGTTGCAGTGGCCTCGACAAAAGCAATGCCCTGGGGCTCATAGATGTCTGCCACTATCTGTCTCCACACACACACACACACACACACACACACACACACACACAATCACTGAGGCAAATCAAGTGTGGAATCATTGTGACGTAAAGTCTCATTAATTTTGACACAAATTCCTTGCACTTTGCATTCCTAACGCTGCAGAAGCAAGCAGTTTTTCAGCTCCTCCTAACCAGGATGTCATTATTAAGCAAAATAAAAGAGGAGAGTGTGTTCAACCTGAAACTCCTGCACCGGTTGTTTGGGTTTAACTCGGGTTAGAACCTCATATCGGCCCAGTTTCCTCTGAAGGAGCTCCTCGTAGGTCAGAATGAAAGTCACGTTACTTTCACCTGCAATGTTGACAGACACCGAAAACTTCTCCATCTTTCTTCCAGAAGCCCTGTAATGACGGACATGTATTACTTTAATGTGATGGTCACACCACCACCACCACGTTCAAACCACAGCAACATTTTTCAGTCCAACATACTTGACCAGTCCAGCAGTCTGCCCAGAGGAAACAGCCTTCTCATACTGTTTCTTGGCTGTCTCTTTCTCCTTCACCTCCCCAACATACTCCTGACCTTCAATTTCCCTGTGAGGCACAAAGATGGAGAACGACATGATGCAACTTAAGGAAACTGGCCTAACTACCTGTATCATTAAGAAAACAACTGGGAAAGGAAGCAGGGACAAATACTGTCACTGTCGCACACAAATGGTCATAATGCAAGTAGGAACGTGGACAGAGTGGAGACGGACTGACATGCTGAAGTTGGTGATGAAGGCGGTCTTGGGCAGCTCCACTTCAAAGAAGATTTCCTGGGAGAAGTTTGCTTTGTTCAGAGCCTTGGAGGTCATGACGGTGTGGGCGAAACGAGACGTCACCGTGCAGTCCACAGTCACGCTGTACACCTCCACCATCTGAAAGGACGGACAGATAGGGACATTTAAGATGTTTTCTTTAGGGCTTACACATCAATAAATCATAACCACACAAATTCTAAAATATCATGTCATATTACAGCAAACAAACAAGGCCAGTGGAGGACTGGCAGCCTGTTGTTGTCTCTCTACTGAATTCTGGACCAGATGTCATGAGTAATGTCCCGAAATGATTGATGTCAGAAAACAGAGAGAGGTCACTGTTCTGTGAACACAACGTAAGATGAAACTTTTAGAGATTGTCATATTGGCAAACGCACAAAGGAATAAAACACAGATGGACAAATCACTTCCAGCATGTTTATTGTCTCCAGTAAAGCAAAGAGAAAATAAATATGTGCCTGTGGACACCAGGGAGGGAAGAGCGGAAGTGGCATCTGGAAGCAATGAGGTTTATAGAAAATGTGGACTTCATTTTGCAGTTACAATACCACTACTGTGAGACAGAAGCTACCAGTCCTCTTGACCATGCTCTCATGTGTATTGGATTATTAGATCCAGGTTTCCCAATTAATTTGCCAATGATACATTATGTATAAATACCTTGTTGTTAGGAAAGGTCATACCTCTATTTTGATTTTAACATTTTATACCAATATCAACATTTTTTCCTTACATTGGCAGAGTTTGTGCTTCTTTTCTGTAGAAGAAAAAGAGACAAAAATATGCAGTTGATGTTCACAATCAAAACTGTGCTTTCTGAGTTTTGTAGCACTGTGAAACCAAAAACGAGCATAGGCAGAACGATCAACAAAATAGTGCTTTATACTTTTATTAGTATGTATTTTAAGCTGAGTACCTTTATTGACCTGGTGCCCATAGCGTCTTTGGTCTCCTGGAACACAACAGAGTATGACTGCATGGTTATTGAGAAAGGAAAGGCAGGATTGGAAAGAGAAACTGAATGTTTACCGTTAGTTACACCCTGGCATGAACAACAAATATGTTAAAACAATTTTGTACCAACAATGCATCAGCAGTGCCTATCTGAAGTATCCACACTTTTGATACTCTTCATCAGGCCTGGAATTTCATCAGTTAATGGGCAAGGCCACTTGGCCTTTGGTGTTGTCAATTTTTTGAGGGAACAAGGCAGCAAGGGAATTAAATAAAACTATGATTTTAAGTCCAGGGAAATAATTAATTTAACTTAAGGGTTAAGGATCATTTTATTTTTAATACATAGTATAACTATCAGTGAAATAAATAAATATAAAAGCTGTTTATCTAATAATTCATTAGAGTGTATTAATTCATTGAATTAATACATTCAACTGGCATACAGTTATTTTGGTGTGTTGTTAGCTAGCTAACCAGCTATATTGACATGCTTCTTGAATCATAATTTTCCACCCACATTCTAAAAAAAATGTGCATTGGCAAAGCAGGATGAGTTCGATTAAGTGTCAAAATATCATCATAAACTTTTCAGATGTTGAGGCTCGAAATTGAACCCACCAATGGTTATGTGCGCAGAGTTTCACTTGATGTTGCCCAATAATAATTCAGAATAAGAAGATTAATAATAAGAACAAGAATCTCAACACAAGACACTGGTGTTGACAATAAAGAGGCAGAGGAGAAAACGATAAAATCAAAGTCGCTATGGTCCTCATGGCCCCCTGTGAAATTCCTTCCCTGCTCTTCATCATTTTCATTCAAGTTGCCACCTCTCTGTTTCCCAAAATGACTCTTAGAGCAGGCTTTTCAAGAATATTAAGCAAGCATTGCAGTAACATGTCTGGAAATCAAGGTGTGGACCCAGAATCAGACAAGGGACTTAAGGCAGGTGTGGGAAAATAGCCTTGGATGTAAAGGTTACGCAACAAACAAACTGGCAGGATAATACAGCCTGCAGCAAGCAGCAACAAAGCTCAATGGTGAACTGAGCTTTATACTGTATATACTCAACAGGGGGCAACTGGTGGAGGAGTGAGTTATGACAAGATCTGAACTGACAGGCCATAGTAAGTTAAACAGACTGATGGGCAGGTGGGTTGGAGAGGAAAGGAGGCCCTCTTGATCAAAATGCATTATTTCTTGCAGCTGCATTGCATTAGAGTGCAGTAGAAAAGATCTGCCTCTTCTTTAATGGATTTCTGAATGTGGTGTTGTTGAATTTTGGTGCAAAATGGTGACTGCTCTGACTGCCCCAGGCAAAAAATTCACAATCATGAGAAAACAGTGGGGAAATCTTTAGTCGTCAGCTCAAAACGGTGGCACTAGATCTCAGTGTGAAACACGTCCTCCAACCTTTGATGACCTGCGTCAAAATTTAGGACCAAATTCTCACAATTTGTCAGCGGCACAATTTTTTAATAAAGTTTCAAAACATAAAAGCACTAATGGATGACGAGAGCTGATGATGTGCCTTCTTTTCTACATATTTTTTTTGCGCTACTTGCAGGAATTCATTGCACAATCGGACATTGTTAGAAATTGATGGTGTACAGATTACAACCAAGATATTACTAGACCCATCATCTCACACATGGTGATATGCAATGAACCTGCAAGGTCACTGTTAATGCACAGTGCACAGGGGCCTTTTGTCGCAAAAATTGAAGACTAGACTCAACTTGAAAGCAACAACTTTAAAGTCAACAAATGTAAAAAAAAAAAAAAAAATTTAAGTAAATAACACAGTGATAGGCAGGCCTTGCACACCTTGAATTAATTAGGAATCACTGACACTGCTTTGAAAGGAGAAGGTTCAAATGCCAAGTCATTTTAATGGACAGCAATCTGAGGCCTGAAAGACTTGAATCTTGACTTTAGCTATTTGCTTATGGAAACTTGACTTGTACTTGCGCTCAAGGAGTTGGGACCTGACTTTCTTAGTTATTACTAAGAAGAAATCACACCCCCAAACAAACAACAACATTGGCTTAGATATGCAAGCCATATGAGACTATCTAGTTGTTTTTTTTAACAGTTTTAAAGGATATTTCCTGTCAGCGGTCAATATAATGTTCCCAGAGATGACCGGGTCATCACTGGCATTGTTTTTTAATTCATTTTCTGTGGTGCTTCTCTGTTTTTCTGCACAGCCTTGGTAATAATGCCCTCTGTTTTCAGGGGAAAACACTGTTGCTGCTGCCAGACATGCAAAGCACATCACTTCCTGTGCACTTTGGGATCTTTCATGGGATAGACAAACTCTTACAACTGCAGACACAGGCTTTTATAAACAGTGTATAGACTCATCACTAATGAGGTTTCAGCTGACCATAGAAAATAAGAGAACAGACATTTGTTTACATGCAAATGCTGCATGTGTAGCTAATTTTAAATAGCCTACCTGTGTCAGAGCATCTCTGCGGGAAATGACCAGAGCTCCCTGGGCCTGAGCTGGAAGCCAGATGAAGACACAAACCCACAGCAGCATGACGCTCCACACCGCTGGCATGCCTGGGAAACAGAAGCGCCTCTGCCCCATCATGGCTGAAAAGAAGTGTGGAGGGAATTCGAGGTACGTGGGGATCAAATCTTCCTGTAAGAGTTATATTCCACCCACACTATGTGCTGCATGAGGAGGGACCTTCTGCAACTCTTGTGTGAGTCAGTGTGTGTGTGTGTGTGTGTGGGGGGGGTGTCCATCTAGTACCGACTTGCCTATCCAGTGTTTGTTTTCAGGGTGTACACGTGTGTGTGTTTGCTGGTTACTGGCTGGTTTTAAGGTTGTATAAATCATTGGATTTTCCCTTTTTAATTCATGTATTTCTTTCTTCCCCACCTGCTGAGATGTGGATGAGGTTGGTAGTTTACACCATCACAAAGTGTAAACCACCAATTAGACCAACATTAATTACTGTTAAGTGTAACAGCATACAGTCATTAGAGGACTTTTCCTTTTGGACTGTTTGATCATGAAGAAATGTTTCACCAATTTGTCACCAGCAAGGTAACGTTTATTTGGTATCATGTGGTTTAGGAGTCCTGCAGTAGACTTCGCATGAACTGTAACAGACCTTTTTCGCCAGAGTTGCACTGCTTGGAAACAGTTTGGATCCCACTTTACATCCTGTCAGCTCCTGACGAGCAAACACTTAGACTAGGATTAAAGCAGGGCGCGTCATTGTCATCACACAAGGGTTTGAAATTAGCAAGCCAATAGAGATTCTCAAAGTCAAGCGTCTTTAGGGAAAAAGGAGGAATAACCAAAGCAAAGACCTGACAAACATTAACTAAACAGTCTTTTCTGTCTTATGTTGGACAATGTTGGAAACAATGAAAAACTGAAATGAAATCAGTAAATCCAGCTTGAGTCCATCTTTAAGAACTGTGTCCCATTTATTTCAATACAAGTGATTGCTGAGGCTGTCTCCCAGTGCCTCTCACTATTTTGGGATAGAGTTACTTCCTATTCTCATAATTCCAGCAATTACACTGATAGAAACTGTGAAATTGTCCGTACAATGTTGTGAATGAAGCCTGTTTGCCTTTGGGTACATGATATTAGAGCATTCAAAGTGTAAGTACAGGCAGATTTGAATATTTAGTGTATGAATTTGATTTGGATGGATTTCTGTGGTGGACATTGATGTGTAACCTGTTTTTAAACAGTTTTAAAAAGGCCCGGCACAATGTAGTCTGTTACATCTCCATCGAGGAGGCCCGTTCCGTTACTGTGAACGAACCAGCAGGGAACATTTTCTCCGTTCTTGATGTTCCTCCTGAAGTCTCTCTGCCAGCCTCTGTGGACAGAGACAGAAATGTCATGTAGACCAAATGATATTTCAAGTGCATGCACAGACAAAACAACAGCTATTTATTCATTTAGGACGCACATTATATGCAAACTCTTCCAAAATGAGATGGGATACACTTATCTGAGGCGTGTAGTGTACCTGGTCACATTGAGCTCCTGTCCTTTCACATACATGGTGGCGTCTGGTTTCTCTGGGACTTCACCTGGACGCAGGTCTGTCACCTCATATTCAATCCCATGGTAGAACTGACCTGGAGACAGATCCACCATTTAAACTAAATACTATTGTAAAATATAATTATTCTGGCCCTGTATCTCTCCACCGGTGATTTGAGCTTCATCTATTATACTGTTTTGTATAATATATATATATATACATATTATATACTGTTTATACAAAGAAAGATGATCAATGCAGACAACTGTTAAAATCTGTTTTTGGTGTAAACCACATTTTGCAGCAAAACATTGACAAAGAACATTGCACCTTAGGATCATTTGAAAAACAAGATCATAAAATCTGACAAATCCAACAAGGAAATGCCTTCTGGGGACACACAAGGTTTTCACCTGACAGTGAGGGACTGTGAAGTCATGCGTTCATTTTATTTAAATAATATTAAATCTTACCGTGTTTTGTGCAATTTTAATGCCTGACATATAGTTAATTTAAAGCCACCATCATATTTTTTTTGCCACTTGAATAATAATATGTCAATGTTTACAGACATATTGAATTTGATTTGTCATCTGTACTATGAAGTGTATTAAAGGGAAACTCCGGTACTTTTAAACCTGGGCCCTATTAATTTTGGGGTCGAAATGACTAATACTTACCAAGCAAGATCTTTTCGTCTTCCTGCAACAACTCAACCTCTCACAAGATTTCAGAGTGAGACTTTCTGTTTCTGGTTAAACAAAAAGGATCTTACTCTAACAAACGGTCTGTCTCTGTAGGGATCCTTTCCATAATGTTGTCAGACACTTTGAATAACAGTCTGAGCCTGTCAGTGGCAAAAAACAAGCACTTTTAGTGAACATATTTTTCACGGTCGCAGTTGCCCCAAAGGATTATGTTGCAGCCATTGCAGCCTGTTCACGGATGCCGGCGGAGGCGATCTACTGGACCAATTCCAAAACTTTTGGTAAGTTTTAGTCATTTAGACCCCAAACTTTGTAAAAATAGGGCCGAGGTTTAAAAATACCGGAGTTTCCCTTTAAGTACTTCTCTTAGCATGTATGTCACATTGTCCCAATCCCACTTTAGGAAACTTGTTAGCAGATATACTGGCATTTTATGGTGTCAATTGATTTCATTATTTTATTCTTTTTTTTGTCTGCTCTGAAGAGAAACCGCAGTAAATTATGAAATTAACTCCACATCACTTCTTTTGACCTGCTATCAAACGTTAAACCATGCAATCTACTCTCTGACGTGTGTGTCATGTTGTACCTAGCAGGCCGTGAACCGAAGGGGACAGGAGGTGGCTGTCCAGGGTGTAGAAACCCAAGTAGTCCCGGTGGTACGGGTGCTTCTCCCACACTTTGTGTAGCAGGATGACAAACTTGACTGAATCTTTTAGAGTTACCGTTAGGCTGCGCTCCTTGGTCAAGAGAAGATCCACACTGGAGGAGAAAGAAGGGGAGGGGCGGAAGATGATAATTATTCATCTTGAACTGGATTTTATAATTCATATTACTCATGTAAAGGGATCTATATCAGCAAAGGAGATAACAATGTGATGGTGCAGCCACTCACTTGGGTCCTTTGAGAGAAGCTGCATCAGACCACAGCAGCGTAACCCGTTTGCCGTCCTGGAACACTGAGATGTGCTGAGTGCTCACCTCCAGCTTCACCCCCAGAGTCTGGTGGACGATGCCAAAACGCCAAAAGTAGGTGTTAATTTTACCACCAGGGGGAATCTTCTTGTCTCCGATGATCTGGCCATTGACCAAAATACCTGAGGAAACAACATGGGATTCAGCCACTCACTGTTTAACTGCAGGGTATGATTTACTGGCAGTGTCCAAAATCTTGGTCTACAAGGAGTATATATGTGTAATAAAAAAAAGGTTAAAGGCACCAGGAGCTGCATCTTATACTTGTGAAGGGCTAAGAAAGTCTTGCTGATAATCAGGACTCAGGGCTGACCTGATTTTGGGTCTCTGACCAGGTTGAAAATGGTTCCTGGTTTGTCGTTGATGTTGAAGCACAGAGCGTCATCTCTGTCAGGGAGCTCGATCATGAAATGAGGATCTCCGTCCACTGCAGGTGACACCAGAGTATAATGACAGTAATAAACATAATGGATATGATTTTGCCTTTGATATAGTATTGGCTCAACATGCTGATGATGACATTTCATCAAGACTAAGAGTCTACAGCCATGCTAGCAGCTCTGTGAGGCTGTACTTAGGCACAGCGCTTTGCGCTGAACACTAACGTCAGCATGCTAACATGCTCACAACAGCAGTGTGCTAATGTGCAAGTAATGCAGATAATGCAGGTGTAATGTTAATGATGTTCACCATTTTAGTTTAGCATGTTGGCATGCTAACATTTGCTAATTAACACAAAGTAAACCTTAAGTTTATGTAAGTGTCATTAGTTTTGCAGATATTTGGTCATAAACTAAATATTAGAATGTGACTTGATAATGTCAAGGTGTCAAAGGTGTTTCAATTACAATTCATGCCGAGGGGGACATGAATGTGTGTACCAAATTTTGTGGTAATCCATCTAATAGTTGTCGAGATGTTTCACTCAAAAACAAAAATGTCAACCTCATGGTGGCGCTAGAGGAAAAGTCAGCAGATCTATATGCCAATCTATACTGTATAGTAGATGCTGAGATATTTCTCTGCATAGATAACAATTTTGAGCTGCTGGTGGTGCTAAATGAAAAGCAAAATCAGTAGGAGTCATCCTCTGAGGACCATGGATGTCGTTACAACATTTCTTGGCAATTAATCCAACAGTTGTCGTGGTGGACTGACAGACCAACTGACTGACATTGCCATCCCTAGAGCCATGCAGTTAGCATTGCTAAGAATGTACTTACCAAAATATGTGGGTGATGGGTAAGAAGGCATGGCCATTGAAGGTCTTTGATATGCTAGATACAGGAACAATAACATTCAAGTTAAAAGAAATACAGTGAATTGACTTTTTATCTTTTTTATGCTGTATGCTTAAAAAAATGTCTTACCCACTCTCTCTGCCTGTTGTCTTTGCTCTGTCAAAAAACAGATGGTCATAAACAACTTGGTACATTCCACAGTTCAAAATGGAGCACCAGCCTCTACTGATATAGATGATTAAAGAGAAATAATATGTTGAAAACATGAATTCAATAGTCTGTGCTGCATGTGAATGTCTTACAGTAAGGTTTTGCTTTGCAGGGAAAAAGCTGGATTGCAGCCATGTTCAGAAAAGCCTGCCCAGTATCACTTTTTAAACCCTCTCTTTCCTCCCTTACCCTCTGTCAGCTTGTCAGCAATGAGGGGGCTGTCAGGTCCGTCCTCAGTGTCAGGCTTGGTGACCACCATGGAGGTGAGGGGGGTGACAAAGTTGTAATGCAGAGACATGTCCAGGGCCTTGGCTGTGGCGTTGGCTTTCTCGTCTGGGGTACCACTCTTGCTGCAAGAAGGAAAAACTGAATATACTAAAATGTATTTCTACACATGACACCGGCATTCAGAAAATCTCCGTGGAACCTATCAATTAATATTACAAGATTTATCTTGGGCTCTCAAACAATGGCCAAAAAGTATCATTAACAAAGACTGTCATGAGACCAAATGGGCAATGAAGATTTTCAAGCTAAAGCAATTCAGTGAAGTTACTCAAACTGACCTCTTCTCCAGCAGCTGCTGGATGGTGAGGTAGGCCCACAGACGCTCTGTGAAATCCCCAAAGATGTACTCCTCATCTGGGTACATCATGCCCCAGTCCACAGCACTGGCCTGGCCCTGCACCTTGAAGTTCTCCTCAAACTACAGGGGAGAGAAAAGTACAGGAAAGCTGTATAATAAACATGTCTTCCCTCAGCATTGTCTCTAAATTCCTGGCATTTGTTTCTCCTCACCCCCTGGGCGAACACTTCCACCAGGAAGTTGTCCAGGTCGTTGTCCATCAGCCGTCCGGCCACCACAATCTCTGAGCCGTTAAATAACTGGTTGAAGTGGTTGGTGGTCAAGAAGTCCATTGCGTTGTCAGGATAACGCAGATCCACCTCTGAAAGCAGAGGGCTGGACACCTCCTCATAGAAACCCTGGAATAAATGCAAACACACATTGTATTACATGTATTTGTCCAAAATATGCTATATACATAGTTTTATTATAATTTTATAAAATAGAGTGATTACATAATTGTGGAAGACTGTTACGTATCTGTTATTTTTAAATGTTTAATTTACAAAAAGCAAACTATTGGCTCAGAAATATTATAAGTATTCATAGCCGAGAACCCTCCACCTGAAGTTGAAGCGTTGCATCTGAACCCTCGAAAATTCTGCGGGCAAGTCCCTTGTTTTGTTTGCTCATCACATCCAGGAAGGAGTAATCCACATCATTCCCAAATCCAAGACAGAAGAGAGACATGTTTCCTCCAATAGCAGAACGCACGTTCTCCTGGATCTTCGGGAGACTAGTTTCTCCTTCAAACGCACAGATACGACATGCAGGAATGTAATGCTAAATATGAAATACATTGATCAAATGTGTCCTCACACAAAGATACAGTATATCCTGCAGTATGTACACGCTCTGCATGCTCACCGGAATATGGCATTCCATCAGTCAGTAGAAGAATCATATCGATGCTCCTCTCCGGGAGCTTCTTCTCCTGCCGGTCTTTGACCAGCATGTCCACGCCTCTCAACACTGCACTATTGATATCGGTTCCTGGTAGGAAAACACACAACAAATTGTAAAATGTAATGTATCAGAGTGTATTTCTATCATTTAGGGAGTAAAGACGACATTTAGCATAAAAGCTAGTGTCACTTGTTTTTCTATTCACCTCCAGTGGCCGTTATTTGTTGGACGTAGACCATGGCTTCAGCCATGTTTTCCTTGGTTGCTTTGGTAAGTGATTCCTTCCAGGGGCTGAATGTGTGATCAAACTGGATGAGAGCAAAGTGGTCCTCTACGTGGAGGTCTTTGAGGATGGCCAGCAATGCTTCTTGTGTCTACAAAGAGTTACAAGGTCAGAGGTCAAAATGTGTATTCATGTGGGCATTAATATATTAGATCCACATAAACAATGTGAACAGTCTCTCACCTGTATTATCTTTGTTCCACCCATTGATCCGCTCTTGTCAATCACAAACACTACATTCTTTGGGACTCTGGGCAGGTCAGGGGGAGCAAAAAAGTGCACAAAGAATCCGTTCACAATCTGAAGGGAAGAGAATCATAAAGAGCAGTAATATACATGAAAGAATGACATGATCGAAGATCTTTCCCCCCTGAAATATACTTGATTCATTGCATGTTCTTGGGCAATCTAATCACAGATTCATCAATTTTATTTTAGAACTCAGAATCTGTATAGTTTCACACGTGAAGCCAGATTTAAATGTGCATTCAGCAGATACTGAGTACAGCATTTGGTGGCAGCTGACCTGAATGTCCCCGAGGCTCTTTGCTCGGTCCACGTCATACTTAATGACAAAATCTCCGTCGATGAGTGTTCCATCACAACCGGGACACTTCCTCTGCTGCTCCATGGTTGGTGAGAAAGAGATGTGTGCCTGACAATGGGATACATACGATCAGTTTAGCTCGCTCTGTCATTTTATGGAATGTGAAGAAAAGGAAGTGAGACCGAGATCATTTTGAAAACAGAAAAAGGGCTGCTGTATCATGTACCTTTTTGTCTGTGACAGTTTTCTCCACCAGAGGGAGCAGCTCATTGGAGAGGAAGGTTGCATGGGTATCAACATAAGAAATGCCCTGAGGCTCATAGATGTTTGTCACAATCTGTCTCCACACACACATAGAGAGAGAGACAGATCATTTGTGAGGTAAACCACTTATTTAGAATATCTGAAATCAGGCAGGATTCTAACATGAACATGGATTCAACCTGAAACTCCTGCACCGGTTGTTTGGGTTTAACTCGAGTCAGAATCTCATACTGGCCCAGTTTCCTCTGAAGGAGCTCCTCGTAGGTCAGAATGAAAGTCACGTTACTTTCGCCTGCAATGTTGACAGACACCGAAAACTTCTCCATCTTTCTTCCAGAAACCCTGTCGTGAAACACAGACATAATTGACAGCCTCTAATGTTAAAATGATCAATTTAGGAAGTCCATAAGAATGTGGATACAGCATGTTTCTCTGTGTATTTTTGTGCTCGCAAAACTGGGTTTACATATTTTTCATCTTGACTGACTCACTTGACCAGTCCAGCAGTCTGCCCAGAGGAAACAGCCTTCTCATACTGTTTCTTGGCTGTCTCTTTCTCCTTCACCT
>LKNJ01002977.1:0-51521 GCA_002120245.1 Maccullochella peelii | reverse complement strand
GAATGGTTGGATGGATGGATGATGAATAGATGGATGGATGGTGACAGATGATGGATGGATGATGTAGATGGATGGATGGATGGATGGATGGATGATGAACGGATGGATGGATGATGGATGGATGGATGAAGAATAGATGGATGGATGGTGACAGATGATGGATAGATGATGTAGACGGATGGATGGATGATGAATGGATGGATGATGAATAGATGGATGGATGTGACAGATGATGATGGATGATGTAGACGGATGGATGGATGGATGGATGATGGATGGATGGATGATGATGAATGGATGGATGGATAGATGATGAATCGATGGATGGATGGTGACAGATGATGGATGGATGATGTAGACGGATGGAGACGGATGGATGGATGATGGATGGATAATTGTGGAGATGGATGATGGATGGATGGATGAATGATGGAGATGGATGAATGATGGAAGGTTGGATGATGGAGATGGATGGCTGGATGATGGCTGGATGATGGATGGATGGCTGGATGATGGTTGGATGATGGATAGATGATGGATGATGGTTGGATGATGGAGATGGATGATGGCTGGATGATGGATGGATGGATGGATGATGGCTGGATGATGGTTGGATGATGGATGGATGGATGGATGATGGCTGGATGATGGATGGATGGATGATGAATGGATGGATGGATGATGGTTGGATGATGGATGGTTGGATGATGGATGGATGATGGATGGCTGGATGTTGGATGATGGATGGATGAATACTACTTACTCCAGCAGGAGAGGTGATGTCATAATCTGGCCGGACAGCAGCTGTAGTAGTAAACAAAACCCAGCTGGCTCGCGGCATCTTTAATCCGCAGAGACACAAATCTGCACGCGCTGCAAAGTCTTCCTTCACTTACATTTAAAGTGTCATTTAAATATATATTTAACTAGCAGCGTGCTTATTTAAGGTTCAGTATACGGAGGAAAATGTACATTTATATCCTGTAGTTAATTAAAGTAAAAGTAAAAAGCTGAAACACACTGTTCAGTGGAAACCTCAAGAGATTTCGTATTTAAATAAATGTTAAATAAAATATTGTCCGTGTTCGCAAATATGACACAGACGCAGCTATAGGCTATGCTGTCATTACTTATTTTGCTTTTCAGTGTCAGATGCCATATCCTCAAGCTTTACAGCGCGCAGTCCTGCAGAAACCTCCCGCAATGATCCTCGAGATGCGAAGAGAAATCTCTTCCCAGCGCGCACGGATCGACGCTGTCCAGCAAGACTCCGTGCGTTTTACAGGACACACACTTTAAAATATATTGACCATAAGATTAATGCCACAGTCACTCTGTTTGACATTGTCTTAAAGGAATGCGCTCGTAGTTTTGGCTGTTACAGTTTGGGAAAACGCGCAGATGTTCTGGGTTTTAACGCACTTCCAGGTTCCCTGGAGAGACCCTCTTTAAAGCCAGTTCCTCGACGTCATTATAGAGAGTTAACTCACCCACTGACTCACATATTCATGATCAGATAATATTAAATGTTACATCCAACTCTACTCACTTTCAGCTTTAAATTCCCTTCAAGACGCAGAACCCAGCGGTCCGTGAAGCAGCATTTCCCTGCTGGATCTCCACGCAGCGGGATTCCCACTGCGTCTTAAAACATCCCACAGTTCTCAAGATGAACATAAAGAAGGAAACGAGTCCATGATCGGAACCAGAAAACCAGAAAACTCACTTTCCGGCGTGCAGATGTGGGTAAAGATGGATCCGCGCCACCGGGCGCTGAGCTCTGGTCCGCTGCGCTCCGGAGAGACGGTTAAAGTGTCTCCCAAGCTGGTTTGTCCATTGGCTGAGGATGTTGATGACAGAGGAGCCCCCCTCCCCCTATAGTACGAAGCCTACTGCACACCCGGACCTGGGTGTCTGAGGATGAGGATGGTAGTATATCCTGTCACCTTGTCCAAGTTGTTCTTTTATCTGACGGAGAATCCTCGGCTAAAGAAGAAAGTCCCATCGTTAATCCGGATCCCCCTCCGCTTCTAAAAACCTAGTTTCCTTTTTTTCTTTCTCACTGATTCTTAGAGAATCCGTTAAATAAAACTGACCTCACCACTGCAGCCTGAGTCACTGCTGCAGCATGAAAACCGGTCTACAGTTTAAAGTTTGACGTGAGAAATACGAGAGTTAAATTATTTTTATTATTATTTTATTTTTGACAGTTCACAGATTACAAATCAGACTTTCCTGCTGAACTCCAGGGACCCTGAAAGATCCACTTAACTGGTTCGTATTGCTTATGGAACATTTAGTGAGTATGCACCTGGCATGGCATGATAAAGGCCTTAAGAGGGGATCCTGCTTTATTACCTGAGACCTTGTCTTGAGGAGGGTCCCTGTGTCAGACCTTTGTTATATTTTGCATTTTCCTAATTTAATATGTTTTAATGACTGTTTGGATCCGGCCACTTAAAGTACAAGAACCTGAGAGAGAGATGTGACCAACCTTCAGACCTTCAGGCCTCATTTTCTGACCTTATGAGGAATTTAATTACAGTAAACAATGCCTTATTGACTGCTTTTGTATGGAGCTTTTATCCAAAGTGCTTTATAATTTGCTTCCCATTCACACACACACACACAATGCAGTATTCTCTACAAGCAGCAAAACTGGATATTTTGATGGAAAACTAATTAAATACATTGTCAACAGTGTAAAAATACTCTGTCCTACATTCAAAATCTTACTTAAGTAAAAGCACAAAAGTATTAGCATTGAAATATACTTATAAAGTACCAAAAGTAAAAGTACTCATTATGCATTATTGATACATTAATGTGTTCATCAGCTGGTAACGGTGGAGCTCTTTTTCAGTACTTTATATACTGCTGGGTAGCTTAATCCACAATAATACATCATAATTCATGAATTAATTTATATTTTGTAATAATAATCTGAATCTGCAAAGTAACTGAAGCAGTCAAATAAATGTAGTGCAGTAAAAAGCCTCCAACATGTCATGGAGTAGAAGTAGAAAGTAGAATAAAATCGTAATACTCAAGTAAAGTACTTTAAAATTGTACTTGAGTAAATGTACTTAGTTACTTTCCACCACCGCTTGTGGAGGAATATTTTACTGATGCGTTCAGTATCAACGTTTTTGTGCCGGAAACATAAATGAACATTTCCTCATGATGTAGTCTGTAATCTGTAATCTGTCGGCATTACGTTTGCTGTTTGTATATAAACGTAATCTACTGTCGGCTGTCAGGAGCAACATGAGGCTCAGTGTCACAGACAAAAATATGTCTGTTAACAAAAGCCATGCAGGGGGAATGTGAAGCTACGCCTCGCCGTGTTGCATGCTGGGACGGGGGCGCCATCTTGTGCGAAGCATGCTTTGTTACCTGTACCTGCTACAGCGGTTCGCTGCTTACCCTCTTTACCTTTTGTTTGGCTAAAAAGTTGGTTAAATCATTCAAATGCGATGGAGAATAGAAGAGAGAAAGATAAAAAAAGGGCACTGCAATGCCAAGCACGATAAAAAAACACAGATCTACATGACCGGATTACAGACCCTGATGCACTACCTCCTCTCACACACCCGGACTTTGTAAACCGTCTCGGTTCTGGACTGAGTGCATGAGCGAATCCCTAGAAGCTCGTGAGCAGTTTTGCAGCGGCTGCGTGAAAGATTTGCTAATTCAAAAGCCGGCAAACTGCAATACTTGCAAAGGGAAGGTGGCGCTCCTCTTTTTGGCCCAGTTATTAAACCAAACAACATACATTCAGCTATGTGATCGTTTTGTTGAGTCATAGGCAGCGTGGGTTTGATCAGTCGCAAAAACAGATTTGCTATAATCTTGCGCCTTGTTAAAAAACCGTGTTGATATGTTTATCGTGGGTTCGTAGACATTGTGGAAATTTGTCTTTGGCTTCAAAGCAAAGCACAATGTCTAATGTCTAAAAAAAATGGAAGTAAAGGAAAAGGGACGTGACGAGGACACACAGACGTACGTACAGTGAAAAACCTCCGCTGCCACGCGTTGGAATACATGAGATAGAAATAATAAATAATAATAATTCTTATTTATGCAGTTGTCCATTACTATACTACCCTCCCCCCCAAACCCCCTTTTTCTTTTCTCCCTCTCTCTCATCTCAATACAGGAACCACCGGGGGTTCTATCAAGACCGAATAATCCAAGAGACTCAGAGTCTCGACCCCCCTGGTTCCCTTCTGTCTTCCCGCCAGTGCACCATCATACTCCTCCATCCATCCGTCCCCGACTGATTCCTCCCCTCATCCCTCACCCTTCTTCCCTCCATCCCTCCCTCCGGACCCTTAGTCCACCCCTCCTACATCATCTTTTTTGGTCTGACTGCAGCTGAAGGGGTAGAAGCAACACGGAAAGCGGCGAAGCTGCCAGGAACTACCGACACCTCCCACACTCGGCCCCCGGTGGGCAGATCCACCAGCAGGTAGATCCGAGTCCACGGCTGTTCCCGCTCGCACTGATACAGATCCGTGTGGGAGAAATAACAAGCTCCTAACAGCATTTGTCTACCGGGAACTCAGCTGGTACTGGTCCAGGTTGCAGTTCATTTGTTTTGTCCCTTTGTGCTCCTTGTAAGGGATTCACCGATTCTTATAGAAAATGAATGCTACCCGCCCAGCTCGCCACTTTCTGAGTGTTTCTATCTTTAGTTTTGCCGAACCTCTGCTTGTTTTTGACCACTTACCCACGGTACCCGCATGTTTTTGCCCTTTTTGGATTTATTTGTTTTCTGCTGCCAAACCGCTGCTGACTGTGAGCCTGAAATCCAACCAAGTTTGAAAACAGCAGAAAACAAATCTCACCAATCTAGTAGTTGTTCTGGGGCTTTCAATTACATCACATGATCTTCTTCAGCAGACGGAGTTTGCCCAAGGTCCACAATGATATGATCGGAAAGCTCCAGAACAGCTGCTAAATGGACCTTTTGTGGGAACTTTGTTTTCTCAACTGCAAGTCAAGAATAAACTTTCAATCTCGATTCATAAACCATTAACATGGACGAGAAGTCCTCGAGGTGCTCAGCCAGAAGTGGAAATGTGAACCTGTTCTATTCCGTGACGACTGGGCAAACTCCATCTGCTGAGGAAGATCATGTGATATGATCAAAAGCTCCAGAACAGCTAATAAACGAACCTTGGGGTGAGATTGTTTGCCAAACTATACAAGTGTTGCATGCTGAGCTAATCCGGATTGCAGCAAATCAACAAAAACTATAAATCTTATTGATAAATTACAATAAAAGTACCATAAAAGTGATACAAGTGGTGTTTTTGGACCGGAGGAACTTTTTCATAGTTCTAAGAACAATTATTTTATTGTGTTTGCGCTGAAAGAACTGGGAACGATCGTAGTTTTTCAGGTACTTTTTTAGCTCCTACTCCAGAGTCGGTTCTCTCCCGGCACAAGAGGAACCTGGAGTGACGTAAGTGTACGGTGATTGGTCGAACACATGAGCCAATGCAGCGCCGGCAACCGCCATCTTTAAAAAAAAACAGTAACAGCTCGTAGCGGTCACCTTAAAAAAATGGACCAAATCACGAACAAATGGCCCGACAGTGAAGTCCAGGCTTTACTGAGCGTGTATGTGACGGTGGAAATACAACGCCATTTTGACCCGTCAAAGCGAAATATAAAAAACTTGTGAGTGACGTTGCTATACCAACCGCCGGCCGGCTTACATCACTGCGGCGTTCCTATTGGCGGTGCGAATGCAAACAGAAAAACAGTCCTTGAAGGTGTGTGGTTCTCGGGGGGGCTCCCAGAACTGTTTGGTCCTGATTTTTTGTAAAATGTTTAAACTCTGAGCATCGTACTCGTCCCGTATGTGTTATCTCTGGAGGCCTTCTGTGGGTTTGATAATAAAGCACGGCCCAAAAATAAATATCAAAACCAGCAGAACTGCTGTGATCAGAAATAACCCGAAGACCTGGATGGTTTTCATTCCCCTTGAAAGATGAGAAAAACACAATTTGACAAACAGAAAGGAGTGTGACCGGGTTTATTTTCCTTCCTCTGCTTCTGTTCGTCTGAAACTGATTCTTCCTCTTTGAAGATTTCTGTCGAATTCAATGCCAATAAAACCTCCCTCTTCCTCCTCCTCCTCCTCAATATAATAGTAATATATAAATATAATAATAGCTAAGTATAAAAACCTTAATTATATTAATAGAGTAAAACTTAAAATAATACGTAACAAATACTTTTACTAAAAAAACACACGTTTTATGCGTTTATTATGTGCAAAACTGTTTCACACCTGCAGCACTTCAGAGGCCTTCATCCTCTTCATCAGTGAAAACCCAGAGAGCGGAGAAGGCCTTTCTCTGACCTCTGACCTCTGACCCCTGGACTGACCTGTTGGATGTCAGTATCTTACTGAGAAGTTCAGAGCCTCTCTGAGGCGTTCAGGTTTGTTAAAAGCTGTAAAAACAAAACATCCCACTGAGCACTGATCTGACATCTTGTTGAAAACTTGTTTCACCGGCGTTTCAATGAGTTTATTTCAACCTGTTGTTTGAACGTCTCCTTCTTAAAACATACTTTTATGGGAGAGCCATTCCTGATTTTACTATGAACTTGTCTTTTATTTCCTTTAAAAATGCCTTTTCCTACGATCTACTGGCATCTGTTTTCTTTTAAAACCTGAATGATTTCACGACTTGTTTTACTTTGTGACGTGGATTTTGCCTCTGCTCTGCGGCGTCTTTGCGGCAGCAGGAAGGCGTGGAGAGCGAGCCCTACAAGGCAGGAGGTTTCGCAGGAGAACCGATTCCTTCTGCTGCCGGTCGAAGTTGTGCGTTTAGTGGGAGGGGCTTAGCGGAGTGATTCGAGGCAGCGGGGGGGTTTTGCTTTCTGCAGCTTTAAGTGCAGCGTTCATCCTCAGTTAGCGTGATGAAGGCGTGCACAGAAAGGATGCTGTGATGTGTATTTAATCTAACACACAACCTCCAGGGACATGCAGATGATGAATAATCTACAAGTGTCTCATTACTTATTTAAACAAAATGTGGTTTTAATGATGTTCAGGGATTTGCGTATTAAAGCTGATTTATTCATGAAAAGCAAAGACAACTACATTACTAATAGCACAAAAAGAGAAATGAGATTTATTACATAACACCTGAAATGCAACAAGAAAAGCCTGAATAGGGACTGTAAAATCCAACATGAGATAGAGGAAGAAAATGCCAAAATAAGAGCTTTATAATCAAACTTCCTTCTTAGATAAAAGTCTCACACAGGAGACGAGAAGCCGCTTTTCTGCTTTGACGGGAAAACAAGCAGTTACAGCAGTCAATACTTTCCAGCAACATGCTGCGAGGAAGAAGAAGAACCGTGAAATCAGTTAAGTGGCTGGTAGAGTCAACAAATGACCCGCTTTCACCAGCGTGCTGATGACAACAACCTGAGCAGACCAAACACAGACGTGTTATACATACAAACCTTATCTAACCGGGTTGGGTGACGAAGAACACACTCTTTATTTACGAGTGACCCTCGGTGCTGCTCGGTGTTCATGCAGGATAACTGCACCGTGGCGTTATTAAAGAAAGTCAACCGCAGCTCTCCACGGAGTCCGAGGCATCGATAGAAAACCTTGATTTATATCTTGTGCATCTACTTCTTTGCTTCTGACCTTGAAGAACGCACTCACTGTGTAGAGCTGCTCTCACCCAGCAGCTCCGACTGGGCCCTTTAAAATACAAAATACACACGTTACTTTCACTTCTTCTAGATGTTCCTGTTTTTGCCTAACGTGAAAGAATCCCCATGACACAGGTACACCCTTAAAGGAAAAGTATATATGATATATGCTGTATAAATGTCCAAAAAACTACATATGATGTTAATATTTATCGCATGTGAAATGCATATAATATTTATGTCCAGTTTTCACATGAGAAATGGTGCATCAAATGTGACAAACATGTGAAATATAATAATTCACATGTGCTTTTTTGTGAGGGGCAAATCACAGAAGTCCAACTCTGCAAAGATGATGCGTAGAAACTGCCTCACACATAAAGAAATAAAGTATGTAGTAATGAGAAGTCTTTAAACTGAGGTCTGACTCGTTATGAGCCACTGATGCAGCACACCTGGGGGGCTCCAGGAGAGCAGCAAAAGGTGAATTGTTTGATTTGTTGTTTGGGACTGTGTACCAATGAGGAACTTTACCATCCACCCATAAAACAAAACCTCAACTGGCCGCATCAAGAGAAGACCGGGCCGAGGTCTCACGGTGGCCGCTAACACCTCCAGCAGCCACAGAGGAGTCCAGACCTGCGGTGGCTGCAGGTGAGTCACAAACCCCTCTGGACCAGGACCTGACGCCCCTGACTCCCCAAATTGTTACAAACCACTGCTATAGTGAAGTAAATCTGTTTTATGATGTGACAACACTGTGGTGAAGGTTTGGTTAGCTTTAGGCACAAAAACAACTTGGTTAGGTTCAGGAAGAGATCATGATTTTTGGCTTCTTACTAGAATTAATTTCAAAGTGCTGCTGCTAGTTTATAAATCGCTCAATAATCCTCTCTGATCTCCTTGAAGACTATAAACCCAGCAGGGCCCTCAGATCTTCAGGAAGCAGTCAGCTGGTTGAACCTCGAGTCAGAACCAAACAGGGTGAAGCTGCTTTCAGCTGCGATGCTGCACGCAGGTGAAACCAACTTCCTGATGATCTAAAATCTAACACTAGCCACTTTCAAATCTAAATTTAAAAACTCTGCTGTGCATTTGCTTGGTCAGTTTCTCTAATTTCCTTTGTTGCATTGGCAACATATCTTTTTACTGCACCGTAACTGTATTTCATTTCATTTTATCTCATTTTAAATTTTATTTGATTTTAACAGATTTTGTGTCATTCTAATGCTTTTCTTTGCCTCTGTGTTTGAAATGTGCTGTATAAATAAAGCTGCCTTGCCTTGAAATGAAATGAAATGAAATCTATCTGTCCATGTTGTCCCAGCTGGGTTTTTACACAGAAATCATCCTTGCTTCTGTGAGCAGCACTCAGTGGAGGATTCAGCCTTGACCGTGTGAAAGAGCAGAGCTGTTCTACCTGTCAACAAAGGTGACGTGAAACAACCTTGGTCAACATTAGCTGACAGATTTCTCAGCATATTCACACACAACGTCCTGTAGTTCTTCCTCTCAAGTTAACGTGGTCTCAGTGTTAAGATTAAGGGTTGTTTTGCAGCAAAAGGTCACGTTAAGATTATCTTTCTATATTCAGGAAGGATTAGGTGACAAATGGGAGAAAGTAAGGCAACTAAAACACATTTGCTCAAAGGTTTAGTCATGCCAAAAGAAAGGAAAAACCCTACATGAAAATTGATTTTTTTTTTTAAGGTCAGACTGCTTCCTGTTTCCAGTCTTGTTGTGCCTTCTCTTTCTGGATAAAAAGTATTGTTTGCATCTTTTATGAGCAGAGCACATTAGCAGTTAAAGATGTGACATTTCAGAAGACACGGGTGTTTGTTTGCTGTTATGAAACACAGCCAGACGTAGTAAAATGCTAAGCGGAGAGCTCACTTGGTTCCTCCTTCTTTGAAGCAGGAAAATAGACTAAGCAGGGATTCTCACAGCCATTTCACAGTGACGAAGTCTCCGAGGCTGAGCTGAGGCTCTCCCGCGGTGACTCACAGAAATCACATTTCTGCTCCCAGTCTGTGTGTCTGCAGTCAGACCTCACGCTTCGAGGCCAGACAAGGGGACGTGAAACTCCGTCCTGACCTGCAGGTATCAGTTCAAACTCAGAGACTAAGTCAAACCGAGGTCAGGCCGTCTTTGTTGACACGGCTCTAAACAGGTTCAAAACCAGTGCAGAGTCTAGAGTCTGGCAAAAACTCCCAGGGGGCCCCTGCGACCAGCGTTCATCACTATTCTGTGTTTTTTTGTGATCAGTTGTTTATTGAACTAATGTAAAACAGAACTGTAGATCACATCTGGGAACAGGAGTTAGTCAGCAGGGATGGGAAAAAAAGACAACAGGAACAAATAAATAATGCAAAAAAATGTCTATTATGTTATAAATAATCTGACACCAACGAAAAATGTACGGAATTAAAAGGAAGTCAAATTTTCACATTATCAAAATATAAAAATAAAGAACATTAAAAACCTTGTAATTTTCAAAATATAAATAAAAACCTGCAAAAAATAAAATCATGCAAGTTCGACAGGAGTGACATGATTTAGGGAGGTTTCCTACTCGGATGTCGTTGCAAACTGTTCATTGGTTGTTTAGGATTTTTTTTTTTTTTTACATTGTTATTTCTAATGCCAACATTTTATTTTTCATTCTTGCTTCCTACAAGATCTGTTCCTGGCAACTACGGTCTTGTTAAAGTTCAGGAAATGAAAAGGCAAACGTGATGGGATGCAAACTCTGGTCTCTTGCATGAAAGTTGGACACGCTACACACCCATCCTCCACCTCCACCCCCTTTTATTCTAGAGGACACACTCCTTCCTGCGTTGGCACTAGTCATCAATCGTGAGGTGCGAATTCGTCCAATATAAAAGTAATTCACACAATAAATCCAGCTTTACTCACTGTACTACATGTTTGTTGTGCTGGAGAGGAAGAGTACTTGACTGGACCATAGGTCAAGTCCGTGTTCTGAAGAGGACTAAGACCGAGACCAGTCCATTTCAGGGAGTTGCATCTCTGTGTGTCATCAAACGCCTTCAAATATGCTGCACTGACAAATTCAGAGCAGCAGCTCGCAAGGCAAGCGAGGGCGCCCAATCCCGCAGCTGCAGATGACAGCCGGCACGCCACCACTGAGCGTTGGATTAAATCACTCTGATGGTGACGTGCTCGCTTGTCTACTGGAAAAGACCCCCCCCCCCNNNNCCCCCCCCTGCTGGGTCAGTCTCTGGAGGGCTGAGGGAGCTCGGCTGGGGGCTGATGCTGGATTTCAGGCGACAGATGGGAGAGTTTGCAGGCAGCTGAGCTTCACGGTCGGCCGCCGCTCTGATTCATGTTTGAGTGTGCGGTGATGTCATCTTTGTTTGGACCTTGCATGTCCAAGCGAGCCGGGGGGGGGGGGTCTCTTCAGCTGCTGCTATAAGATCATTACAAGAGACACAGCCTCAACAGCTGTCTGCACACTGCACTTTAAATCTATATCAGTGTTTTATGACAAAGTAGAGGTTTTATTTAGGTGGACCTGATGATTTCCAACACAATATGGCCAAAAGTATGTGGACACATGATTAATACACCCACCTGTGACAGTTAACCTCTTAACATCCAGTTTCTATCATTTTTGATAGAAAAACTATTGTGTTGGCTTGTTCCAGCTGTTCATTGAATCTATGTGATATCTGAGTCAAATATTCAAACCCCAACACCCTTCAAATGGAAATATTCTAGATGTCTTTGAACATAATTTTATACATATTTCCCCAAAATTCAACCACGATGTTTTTGGTGTGGCATTTTTGGAATCTACCCTCGAATTTAAAATAAAAGTCTGTGAGTTTGAACGATGTTTGGCTGAAAAGTATGAGTTTGTATTGACCAGCGTGGGGGTTTAAGAGGTTAAACATTACTGTGCTGCTGTAACTCTACAGGTTTCAGGGTTTCCACCACATTTTGGAACCTGGCTGCAGGGATTTGCTCCCATTCAGCCACAACAGCAGTTGATTAATCAATTAGGTGACAATTCATCATTAATTTAATAATGAATAAATGGTTAGGGTTGTTTAACAATCAAAATGAGCAATTAGTCTCTGGATTTAGCTTCTTGAATGTGAACATTTGCTGCCTTGCAGTCATTTTAAATAAAATATATTAAGGTTTTGGACTGTTGGTTGGATTAAACAAGACATTTGAAGACTCTCTTAGAACTTGTGATGGCATTTTACATCATTATTTTTCGACATTTGTTCATCAAAGTGTAACTACACCCTCAAATTCAGCTAGAACCCTCTCTCGCAGCAAATTTAAAAAATGCAACGAGTGAGGGAGACACACCTGTAGGGGGTGTGGCCTCGTGGCTACGTAGTGACACTCAGAGTCTTTTTTTAATATATAAATTTCATGACGTAGACGGGTCCCAACCGGTTGAATCTATCTCAGCAGTGTCCTCACAGGTTCAGGGCGGATTTAAAACAGTAGATGGCGTGTTTTTTCAACCGATGAAATGCTGATTTTTAAAAATAAATTTGGTAAGAAATGTCAATATTAACACCAGCATTGATGCTTTTTATCACAGTACAGTCATATCATTTAGTTTACAGCTCAAAGAAACACGTTTAAGTGTGCAGCACCTCTTTAATTAATCCAATAGATGATCAACAGATTAATCGATAATAAAAATAATAATTAGTTGCAGCCCCCAAACGGTGTTAGTATCATCATCTTCAGTAATCATGAACACTGACTCCAAACTACTGTACAAATATCAGATCTTTGTCAGGTCAAAATGTTTAGAAATGGTCACCAAACCCGCACACACTGTTACCAGTTTATTAGGTACACCTAGCTAACAGTCCTGCAGTAAATCCAGCTGTCATTAGTGTTCCAGTGTTTGTGTTGAAACTGTTTTAGAGAGGTGTTGACTGCATTAGTTTTAGCTCGGTGTACCTAATAAACTGGTAACTGAGTGTACATACCAATAGGCTGATAGACTCCATAATTACAGGTGTGGTTAACCACCCTCAGTCTGCATAATTCAGCAGCCACAGAAATAAACAATAGACGCCCGACTTCCTCCGTCAGCAGCACATGTGGCCTTCCACCTGTCAGTCAAATGTTTGACATAAGTGACAGCTGCACTGATGCATCGTGGGTCTGCAGAGTCTGAGTCAGCTCCCATCTCCGACCTGACAACCTCGACGCATGTCAGAGACGGAAGTGGAGCAGAGAGAGAGGAGAGGTCGAAGGTTACAGAGCTCCCTTAAACACCACACCTGAGTCAAACAGCAGCTGTTCATGAGCAATGCTGCTCTGAAGTGAAACCATTTAGAAATAGCTTTGGCACCTATAAACACACAGTTAAAGTCTGACATTTGCTTTAATTACTTTGCTATCTTAAAGCTGCATTATTGATTTATTTTATTTTTGTTTAGGGGACAGGAGATCTCCACAACGAGCTGACATCCACAAACCTCTGACAAATTCTCACTCTTTATAAAGTTGCTATGGCTAACATATTAGCAAACAATCGTCTGTTTACAGGTTTTATTGTAACTGTTACTGTTGATGGAGATTCTGTCTGATACGATCTCCCGGGCAAAAACGAAGGCTCGATTTAAGGCACAAAGGAAGTGCGTCAACCATTGCGCAACCAAAACAGGAAGAGGATAGCCTCTTTTGTTTTCCCCCGGTAGCTGTCGGTAGCTATCCCCAGGTAGCGGAAATGGCGGAGGGTGGAACAACTGGAGGAGTAACTGTGGAAGAAAAGAATAAGAGCCCTGTTGATGGAGGAGGCGAAGAAGGCGAGAGCAATAAAAACCGCGGAAAACCAAGAGTGAACCTCGGACGGGCGTTCCCTCGATGGAGAGAGCTCAGTTAAGCATTCTTTCTACTCGATCAGTTAGTAACTAAATCTGTACTTATCAATACTACCAGGTGTTTTACTCTGCCTTCATCACAGCACTGAGATCGGGGTTTCTACTTCAAATTGGGATTCGTACGGTTGTTTCTTGTTTTGGACAGTAGCCAGGCTGCTAGCGGTAGCCATGTAGCTGGTTGTCTTTGCGACAGCGATATTCAGGGAAAATCTGTACCGTTAATTTCCCACCTCAAGACCTGGAAACATTTCAGGGAAAATGCCGGTACGGCCGTGTGTGAATGAAAGCAGTAACGTTGCAGGGACGAACACGTAAAAGGGCGAGCGAACCAATCACAAGACTCCGCTGATGACGTATTTGAACCCGCGACTCGTTTACGGTTGCCTTGCCAACGCTTTCGCAGGTGATTTGATAACTGAATATTAAAAATATTACAAGAACATCAGCACCGGACAAAAGCAGCTCCTCACCCGCCATGTTTCTGAAAATAATAAGAGACGTCGTCCGCCACGTACACGTTCATCCGGCCTTGACCCTTCTTCTTCTTCTTCTTCTTCTTCTTCTTCTTCTGTTGAGTTTTATGGCGGTTGGCATCCATAACTGTTGCATTATTGCCATCTGCTGGACTGGAATTTACCGGGAACTATGCGTGAAAGAGCCCCAGAAGGTACCAGAAGAAGGGAGAGATGTGCACAGTGATGAGTAAAAGAGGGAGGATGGGAGGATGAAAGGAGGGATGACATGAAAAATGGAAACGGGAAGGGAGGTTGGGTCGAAAAGGGTCCTGATCCTGGTCTTTTCTAAATGCTAACTCTTCAAATTCATGATCCAAAAGTCAGAATTAGTCTAAGTGATACTGAATCAAATTTAAAGAGACACAAACATGGTGAAAATGTTGCTGTGATATCCGCCATTCTTATTTGCTTTCTTTCTGAGAGTGAGATGAGAAGATGGTACAGAGCTGGAGTCGGGACACGGTTAGCCTAGCTTAGCATAACGACAGCTAGCCTTGCTCTGTCCACAAAGGTAAAAAATACACCCACTAACAGTTTATCCACTGAATGAAATGAGGAGGTAATTTGATTAAACACAAACTTATTTAGGTGTTCCTGTAACTGTTGTGTCCTGGTCTCTTCCGGTGTCTCAGTGCAGCCTTTAACCCTGTGATGAGGCCTCGGGTCGGTAATCGCCTCGGATCCCTCTCTTCAGTTAAGAGATCAACGGGTGGATTCAGGAAGTGTGATCGAGGTGTTTCCTGATCCTCTTAACCTCGTCTCAGGTTATTACTCGTCTCCAGGGCCCAAACTAAAACCTGGACAAGCAGCATTCAGAAAATCTGAGGTCCGCTTTAACTCTCTGTTCCTTTAAACTGAAGATTTAAAACTTTTGTGTTTTCCACTGCGTTTTATTTCTTTGAATTTAGGGCTGTTTATTCACATGTTGCACATACACTCTTGTTTAATTTTTCTTTGATTTTCTTCTTATTAAATTATATTTATCATGCGTGTTTTTAACCTGCCTTGTGTTTCTTTGCTATCTTGTCTAAATGTCTTTTTATGTCTTATGTAAAACACTTTGAAAGGCCTTAAAGGTGAAACTACATAGAGACGATGCAAATTCAAGTTAAATCCATTTTTATTTATATAGCCCAAAGTCACAAATTTGCCTTAAGGGTTTTTTTCTTATCTTATGGTATCTGTGCAGCGGCCCTTAATTCAGATAAGGAAACACTCAAAAGAAAAATCCTTTAATGGGTAAAAATAGAAAATTTAGTCAAACAACTAAATCAAGTTTGCGCCGGCCGCCCAAAACTTCCTCCTTCCGTCCATATTTCCTCTCATAACAGAAAAAAATATTCTTTCAGGGTCCCAGAATTTGCAAATGTGCTGCTGCTGCAACACAAACTGTGTACACTCTGACACCGAATGTACTTTTTAGCCTCTGAAATATTAATTTCACAAGTGTTTTAGCAAGAAACTCAAGAAACTGCACTAAAGAGAATAAATTAACTGTTAATCTGTTGGTTGTTTGTTTTACCCTGCAGCAGTCTGAACCGGCAGCGCTGTGCAAAGAAACTTATTTTATTTTACTTATGCACTTTTGTACTTTGCAAAGTTAATTTCAAAACCAAATACTTTGCTGGGAAACGATTTCAGTATTAAGCTTGAAAGTTCGTTCCTGACCTTGAAAATATAGCTTTTTAACTAACTCTAATCTCAACTCAAGGTCCTCTCTTGCTAGCTTTTTCTGGAGCTTTCGACCGTACGTGTCACACGGTCTTCATCTGTGAACGGAGTTTGCTGAGTTTTCATGGAGACTTTTATGCTCTTTCAGGTCCACAGAACTTTTAGGACTTGAAAATAAAATTAAAAAGGGTGAAAGCGTTGAAAGCTCAGGAAAAAAGCTAGTAAGTGGACATTGAGTTGGGTCTTTTTGGTCTATTTCCAAAGTAAAAAATTAACTTTCATGAGCAAGAAGACGGATGAGAAGTCCTAAAAGTGCTCTAGATTAAATCATGACCAGTACATGAGAAAACTCCATCCGCTGAAGAAGCCTGTGTGATATGGTTGAAAGCTTTCCAAAAAGCTAGTAAGTGAACCTTGAGTTGGGAAAGCAACTGCCTTGCTTTATTGTCTTCGTTCAGGTTGTGTGACTGTGCGTCTCCAGCGTGTCCAGTCCTGTTTACTGCTCTGAACCAGAAGCAGGTCTGGCCCTGATCATGCTGCCTTCACTGCGCGTGGGACAAACCGGATGAACGACTTCACTGTGAGAAGAAAAACAAAAACAGACAGAACGTCGTTCCCTACATTTGACACTGAGATGTTTTCTTATTCGTAATTTCAGAAGTTAGGAAGTCTGATAAATCTGGAATCATTAAAACCAGGCCTCCAGAGTTTCCTTCAGCTTATTATTAAACATTTTTAGGTCGTCTTTACTCCCTGAAAAGTGATATGATAGATGTAAAACATTATTTACTACCACACAGATTGAAAAGCGTACTAAAACCACAGAAAAGCTAAGGTACGTGGTATTAGTTTGGTTTATTTAGTTTTAAATTGTTTAAATATTTCAAAAAATCGTGTTAAAAACGTGACATGTTAAGGTTTTACAGCAGCGCACCTGTTGTGCCTGACAGTTAACGTAAGAATCGATATGAAATGAAGATAAATAAGCAAAGAAAAAATCAAAAAATAAGACAAGAAGTCAATCAGCATCAAGATCTAAACAATTACCAATGAAGAAACAAGAAATAAGTTACACAAAAGGAATCAATACCAGGAAAATAGATGGATGATAAAAAAAAATGCAATGAGTATAACAATGACTTAGTAATTTAAAATTAAGATTCACTCTATCATAATGTATTTGACTCTGCCAAACACGTTTGATTTAGTAAGTCAAAACCAATTATAAGATTCAGAAGGTAAATTTAGGAAATGATCAATCATTGTTATAAGATCAGGTCATAAGCTTGACTTAGTAACTCATCATTTTGAATTACTTAATAATAATTCTGAAATATTCAATCATAATACACAAACACTATCTATCTATGAAATGTGCAATATAAAGTAAATAATTTTATATTGCACATTTCATAGATTATTATAAGACTTACTATGTCAACTGTAACATACTGAATCAAAGTTTTTGTATATTTTTCAAAAGTCAAACTTCAAAATAAATTGTAATTGTATGGTAGCTTAGTCATAATTACCAGATAAAATGATAATATCATAAAATAATAAGAAAGTTAGGAGAATATTAATGCAATTTTAAATTTTGGAAAAAGTATTTCTATACCTTTGCCTTTTTTTGTCAGAATGGTCTGCGTTATTTGTTGTTTAATGGTGTATAAATTATTTTTTAGTGTTTTTACTCAGAGTTGTGTCCTTGAAGAAGGACTGTTTTTGATGTTCGCATTTCCTAGTGAGTCGTTATATGCCCAGTGTGCCGTGAACGCAGCGCGGCGCTCCGCTGCCATGTTGTTTTATTTTCGGGGCAGAGTTTCCAGCTGCTGTCTCTGTGTGCGGATTCTGCGGTCTCTGCGGGGGAGGCACTGCTTTACTGACATTATCTGGAATACAACTCCGCTTCAAGTCACTGTAAAAGTGTGAAAGTTATCGGACGACAAGAGGTGCCGTCGGGTATGTAGTTTTTTCTGATTTAAAAGTTTCCTCTTGATGTTCTGTCACACTTTGCTAAGACTAAGCTAAAGCAACTCCGTGGGGTCGCTGCCACTTTTTCCCATTCATGCTAACAGGCGCTAGCTGGTTAACTTAGCGCAGTAAGAGCCACTTTCCTAAAGTCATAAACTGTCAGATAAGACAGGCGGCTGTGAGTAGTGTCAACGACGAGCACGCAGAGTTGAGTTAGCTTCGGCTCAAGTAGCAACAAATGGGCTTTGGAAGCTAACTTCTGTGCTAGCTGGCTAACGCAGCCCCCACTTTGCCAAACTTGGTGCGATAACTTGAAAAGTCACTGGGGGGAAACTTTAAATAGTTTTATGTGAATATAAAGGGGAGACGTAAACACGCGGTGACTTTACGTGCCTCTCCTGTGTTGGCTCTTTTAAACCTGCGGGATAAAGTCATTGCGGTTTATTTATTTATGGCACCACAAGACGGACTGGAAACGCACCATTTATCAAGTGTTCCGCAGCTTATACAACGCTGGCTTGATTTATGATTAATAATAAGTACTTTTCAAACTACTACAAAGCCTAGAGTCTGTCTGGGTGCACTCCACCCACCTGTACCTCACTGTGCAGGTAACCTATCATTTGTCAGAGCTCCTGACAGCCTTGTGGAAGTGAATGTGTGATCCTGCCTGCTGGTGAAACTTTTTCTACCACAAAAAAAGGGGAAGTTTGCCTCGTCTTGTCTTTCCTAAGATCAGGTTTGCAGCGGGTCTAAAGATTTTCAGTACACTTCTCTCATGATCTGGTATTTGTGCCTTTTTTTAAGGTCAGGGTCCATTTACATGTAGCCTGCCCTGGTGATTTTAAGCTTATTATCCATTTACATCCAATTACATGCTTCTTAGTTTAAGGGAGCTATTCCTTTGTAGACCTGCGTTGAAACTGCCAGTTTCCAGTGCAACAACAGGTAGTCAGTCTCTATAAGGCTGCAACTGATTATTTGTGTTATTACTGTTTATATGGTGTATTTTCTGGGGACTTTATTGTGCATTTTGACTCGTCATTATATGTTTTTCTAGCGTGCAGAGTATATTTTTCTCCTCAATATGCCAAAAAGTACGACGGTTTATTTGCCTGGTGATTCTGTAAGTTTAGGTGGCTCATTTCACCATTCTGTAATTGCATGACCTGTCAGGTGACCTCTGTGGACAAGTACATGTAAGGCATTTCATGTCTGAAGAAGGGCTTGCACCTGAAACATCACATGGTGGTGTAGGCCTACTAATAAATGTTCACGGACAGAGCATTACTCTTATTTCTTTCGTTTTTTAACATGTACTTCTGTCCAGCACGTTGTATTCATCGCGTTTGGCTGTACACGCTCTTGTAAACTTTTTGCTGCAACTGATTATTGTCATTGTCAATTTAATCTGATGATTTACCTTATCAATTAGTTGAATAATGGCTTAAACAAATGGCAAATGGCAATGCTGAGGAGGAGCCCAAGGTAAGGTCTTGTTTTGTCTGACTGAACAGCAGTCCAAAACAATTTTTTTTTACAATAATATAAAACAGTAAAAGCCAGCAAATCTTCACATTTTGAGATGCAGGAAACCAAATCAAGTGGTCCCATTTACTTTAATGTGAGATTTTGCTGCTTTTCACCGTTTGCTACCACTGTAATGTGAACATCGATCTGTTTTTGAAGATGTCACTTTGGCCTTTGAGAGATTGTGTGATTGTTATTTAATTTATCAACCAAACACTTATTTTAAAATGAATCTATGATGAAAATAATTGTTACTTGCAGCCCTAGATGACACGACTTGTCAGGAAACTGAGCCTGATGTGGAATTTTTTTTTTTTAAGTACTTGTGAAAATTTGCAAAAGAAAACATTGTGATGCTTATCTGGCGTCTGAGGTGAAAGTGTGAAGGGTGGGAGAGTTTCACAAGCTGAAACTGGAGCCGACTGATCTACTTTATGGTGACAGGAGCCCGGTTTGATATAAATCACTAATTATAGCTGAAAAAAACCTGACCAGCTGTAATCCAATCTTTAAAAAAATACTCATGCCTCTCCTTCAGCTGAAGTGCAGATTCACTCATTTGACGAGTGCAAACAACAACCGCTCGTGCAGGAATAGGAAGTGATTAAACACGAGGTTGCATTTGTTATTTAATATTCAAATAATGCCGCGGTGTTGAACCAAGCATCTCCGTAGGAAGAGGAGGTTAAAGGAAACGGTGGTTGAGATGAGCTCTTGGTAGAAAATGTGTTTTCATGAGATGTGTCATCGGGTATTAGACGTGTTTGCGGTGGTAATTAGATTATGTCCAACATGGCAGGTGTTGTAGTGCAACTCTGCTGCAGGCAGATATACAGCGACGGACTACACCTGGTTATGGTGGGAGTTTCTGTTTAAAGCTCTGTTCTTACAGGACCAATATTACCAGGTGACCTCTAGTAATTTGTGATAATTGCAGAGGTCGTCTGTGATCTTAATCCCATGCGAATCTGCCATGTTTGTAATTTGTAAAGTAAAAATTCCAACCTACCATATTTCACCAAACACGGAGTGATTTGGGGTTTTTTGCAAGGATTTTTGTTTTCTCCGCGCCTTTTTTCTGCCTCTTTCCCGGTTGAGAGTCATGGAGGCTGTGTTGGCACTTATATAAATGAAAGTTTTGACAGCACCGAAGTCCTGTACAGACGGGCACCGGAGAGTTGGAAGCTTGGTCAGATTAATTTTTACATTTACTTAACATAAAGCAATGATATCAGATGTTCGTCTTCTTTTGTGAAGTTGACAAAAGGTACAAACGTGATTGTCTGCACCCTTTTTGAATGATGCCGAGCCGTACTTGACATAAAAACTCAGGTCTCAACCTAAACTGATGTGTCAAAAGGAGAAAGATGTAGTTTCTGAAGCGTCACGTACACAACAGCTGGTCTTCTGGGTGTTTTCACACCATAGTTCCTTAGAGGACTGAAAGGAGGATGCTGGCCCTTTCACTATTTGTTTCTGGGTTGGACATTACCATCAGCTTAGTCAGATGTAAATTAAGAGCTAACGGGGAACCTCCGGCTGTTGACTCCCAGGAAAGGAAACTGTCACTTTCCATTTCCTGTCCCTGATCAGAGCAGCAGGTCAATTTATTGAGTGATTAATCAGGTCTTTAACCTGTTGGAGAGGTTCAGCAGAGGTGTCTTAGTTCCTCCTCTTTGTGTGTTTAACGTGGTAAAACTAGCTCTGCCAGAGCTAAGGAGGGCGAGGCACTACCTGACACGTAGTCAACCCCCCCCACCTGCCGCCCCGCTCACTCTGCAAGCACAGGAAGGTCTGGTCTGATCTGGGTTCCTGTGTAATCCAACACCCAGCACATAATCCAATATGGCTCTGTTTATAAATGGATGCAGATTAGAAGAAGCGTGTGAAGAGCAGGTTACTTCCTCTGTGACACGACATTAACTAGTTCACAGGTAAACAAACAGCTTACCTGCGAACAAGGGAGCGCTTGATTTGATGCACTAGAACTAGCATGCTAGTACAGATACATATCGTTATCTATATAAATCTGTACGCCTCCTTAATTTTAGCTGGACTGAAATATAGCTAAGATCACCAGTGCTGAACATGCCATTTATTTATAGCTTTGATATGTTTATTATTATATTTATACAGTTAGCGCTGTCCCGAACTGATACTAAGGACAAGCCGTTTTATCTGATAACGACTGATACCTTGGCGTGAGGTCGACTCTGTACACGTAGCGTTCGCTGTGTTTTCACAGTTAGCCCGTTCTTCAGAGCTTTTTAACTCGACTCCCGTTCCTGTGTTTTGTGGCTGCAACCTGCCCCCAGAGCAGACAGGACAGAATAAAAAAAGAGGACGGAACGTCTAGCATTACGTTCAAAATAAAGAAAATAGCATTTATTCATATTCGAACTGCATATTTATATATAAAAACTTGCTTATTGTTGTTATGATTCCCATCCCGCATGCTCCTGTTGACGTTATTTCCTGTCTTGTCTCAGTCACGTGATGAATAGTGAAACTGACTCCCAAAGAAATGTCAGCCTCTAGGGAAAACACACACACTGTGTAGCTAAGGCGGCTACACATCACAGCTGTTACCATCATGCAGTTTAATGCTTTGAATGTCATTTAGATGATAAAACAATTTGTATTATGGGTAAAGCCACAAGCCACAGGATATCTACTAGGCCGATGGGGCAGTAAAGTAGTGACAGTGAAAGACCTATAACAGGACGGTGTACAGTCAGTATCTACTTTCAACATCTCATTTTCATATCTGACCACATCCAACCATTACTCAACTCACTCACAGCTCACTTCTCTGTTTCTCACATTTGACACTACATGTCTGTAATGTCTACACGGATTATTTTGAAATACGTAGGCATAGACGATATAGCGATGTAAACATATATTAGTCTGTTGTTGCAAATGTTGATCAATTGTTTCCGCTCTAAAATATAATTTTAAATGTCACATCTTAAACACAATGTTACAGAATTTACTGTGTTTATCTAAATGTCTGGTGTCAGTTTTAGTCCCTCTTTGTTTGTTTAGATCCCCAGTAGCTATGGTAACAACAACAACAGTAGCTTGGGGTCCACATAATGTATTTACATTAATACAAAATTTAGATTCCAGCTATTGGTTGTACTTTACTATGAACCAAGTCACTAGCCCTGATCGATCCGAACTCCATTCAGAAAACAAGCATTTTAAGAGTTGTTTGCTTGTCGTCTTGCGGACAGACCTGACAGAGCATGAATTCAGACTTTTTACAAATCTGCATCATGATGCAGTTATTTCGGCATCTATTTGATCAGTTTATTAAAGTTAAATCACAGCAAAATCTGTTTATTTTGGGTTCATACCGCTGTAGTAAATCCTGGCACCGATCAAACTGGGCACTGGTCCGAATATTCGCGTGTTGTGCTAATTTACAAATGATCCCACGGTCAAACCCGCGCGGGTAACGTGAGGTGAATATTTGCTTTGCGTTTGGTGTGAGCACCGGCGTAAGACTCTTTTACTATTGCTATCTTTAACTATCGTCAGTTCCTCATTTAAGGCCTTTTTCAGTCGTCCAGATGTGGGTGCTGATGTGAATATTGTGGAATCATCTTGCAATGCTGGCATTATTCAAAATTAATGCGGAAAAAAAGTGCTAAACAACTCCTTTGAGGCACACCACACTTTACTGCCATTCAATTATACCAAGTATTAAGCATTTCCTGTTAGATGCAAGATAACTTTTGAGTCATGCAGCTGCAGATTGTTCAAATACATAACGATTCAACTTATTCAGTGAGAACTTTACCCACAGGAAGCAATGAATAAAGATCAAAGTCAGAAATAAAAGATGCAAACGAAGGTAATGAGATAAAAACGTAAGATGTTTCAGCCAGTAGAAACCAGCCAGCTGGAAACCTGCAGTGACAGGAAGTTTTATCTTCACACATGACTACACCTGACTAAAAATAGTTTGAATTGCTGAGACTGTAATGTTTGTTTGAATAACTGAGGACTGTCTGTGAGCTCAGAACCAATCAGGTGTCAGTTATTAAGGCTGAAGGATCCCACACGGACGAGTACGTTTTAGTATTTGTGAAATCGTATTTGGTATTTTAGATTGGTTTAATCACTGCTGTACTTCAGTGTACAATGATGCAATTTTCTGGTGATTGCAGAATCTTATTTAATTTCATCCATACTTCTACACCATTAGCATTGATGAGGCATGTCTATGTTGCATCTAATTTTGGTAATCCAGAATCATGCAGTGCACGCAAGTGGTTTGCTTTTTATAGAAGCAGAAGCTGCAGGTTGAGAGCAGCTAGTAGTACAGAGGTGATGGTGTCGTGTCACATCATTTCCTTGCCTGGAAGTGGAAACACACATTTTAGAAAGGTGCCAAGTGTTATTGGGAGGTCTGGTTACAGCAGGTGTTTCATTTTGCTATGTTTTTAATGGTTTGATTGCAGAGCAGGAGCTCGTTAGCTGGCCTGCTCGCTGCTCCTCTGAAGAGCAAATCTGTTTCTCCAATCAGCAGTTTTATTGGTGCTTCCTACAACAGAGGGAGAGTGAGGGAGGGGAGTTAAAGTATTCTCCATTAATCATTAAGTCTATAAAACATCAGAAAACAGTCACAATTTTATAAAGTCCAATTTAACATCGTCAGTCCAACTGTCCAAAACCCAAAAATATACAATTTACTATAAAGTAAGACCAAGAAAAGCAGCAAATTCTTCTGTTTGTTGACTATTTTCATTTTGTTTTCACTTGTCTGTCCAGATCAGCATTCATCACCAGGCTAGTGAGTCTAAATTATTGACCTGATTTAGAGAAAACCTTTTGTAAAGCCGTTTAATCAAAGCTTATTTATATTTTCTAAGCTAATATTGCGCAGCCCTACTTTGTTGCTCTTGCGATTTGTTCCTCCTCTGGTGCCCCCGTGTTACAAAATGTGCAACTTGGGATAAATTCCTCTGACACGTTTTGCTAATAAAAACAAGCGCCGGCGTGCTAATGCCATTAGGCTCGTGCCAATTGCCGATTGAAGGCGTGGTCGCCGATTGGTTTTTCCTACACCGATATATGAAGGGGATTTGAACAAACCTACTGTCAGAACTAAGATGTTACTACTGTGCATGGGGAGATGTTTCTGGTGGAGCAGCACATCTGTGTGATGATTGACTTTTAAATCCTTAATTACAAACCACTTGGACACCAATGCAACCAGACGAGGCGGTGTATCGTTTCCACAGCAACGACGATCTATGCACTTCCTAACTGCCGGCTTTATTTGTAGCTGGATATAATTTGTAGCCTCTTTTTATTTGAGTAAATTTTAAGGCTTGTGTCACACAGACACGGCTGTTCCTCTAACAAATTGATGAGGTGATCGATCCTCTCTTTCCTCCGTCCAAAACTCTGCCATTTCGATCAGCTGACGATAAGTAACTGACTCGACCGGTTGACTTCTCTACGAGCTGTTTGGCTGTTGAAACGGGTGACGTGCCTAACGTTGTAAAACCAGCCACTGGCGATTTGACAAGTCGAGTCTCAGGTGACACCATCAGCCGGCTTGAGTCGAGCTGAGACGCAACTCCCGCCCACCCCCTCGTTCGATATGAAAACAGAAACGATCGCCCACTTGTGAAATATGACGCTGACGACCATTAGCACAAACATTATTGGCCGTAGCGAAGTAATGTATAAAGGGCAGATTTCAAAACTTTATAGTCCAAAAATAAGCAAAATATACCCAGCGTCCAGTAGTGAGAGTGAGGCTACCTGTCATCTGTACATCCCCAGGTGCGTTTAAACCTGTGAATCCTGGGTGTCTTCATGTGTCTTCATGTTAGCACTAGCACAGAGAGGTCAGTGAGATCAAAACTAACACTCAAGACAGACAAACCTTGTGACAGTATCTGAAACATGGCACGTTAATAATAACATCACAAGTATATAGCTGTCAGCCCGTAGGCGTTTAGCCTGCATGTTCAACGTTTCCTGTGTTGTTAGATATTATTTTGCAGTTTTAACCAAGTCAACAGGTTCAAGTATACTTGATCATTTAGGTTTCATATAGAAATTTGGAAAAAGTGATTCAACATCTGTCAGTATCTTATTCTAAACATCTGCATGCGCTGTAATGCTTTTATAGTGAAGCGCTTTGTGACTTTTGGGACAGTGCTTATTGAACAGTATAAATCAGATTAAATTGGCAGTTTGAAGACGTACCTCCAGGCTCTGGCTCCTTAAGATGGGCATTTTTAGTTGCAGTTGTTAATACAAAACCCTGAACATCTTTGTTATATCCTGACAGTAACATTCAGTTATGGATTACCTTTAGGACTGAATCTGTAGCCTGCAGTTGTTTTCTCTGCCGTTTGGATTGAACAGGAGTGGTTGAGCTTGGGGAAGTGATTCTCAAAATATTTGTTTTCGTGGCGCATGCAGAAACACCCTGAAATTAACCAATAAAGCGATGGAAAATGTAAAACTGAAGCCAGAACTCGGGTGGTAGCGTTCTGCTACCTGTTGGGTTTATTTGCATTGGAAAGGCTCAAAGGTTGCTCTGCTGCACACACGAGTTCAGCAGAATGAGGGGAACAGATGGAGGCCTGTTCAGAGCACATTCCTCAGAAACCCCATCCTGTCAGTCCTGTTTTTACTACGCACTGAGCTGCAAGCTGTGCCACTTCAGGTTGTTAGAGTGCGTTTAAACCACAGACCAGACTTCATGATGTTTAGCTCTGCGTTTAAAGTGTGACACTAATATGGGTAGATTAGACCCAGGAGACCGCTGTTCCAAAAGTCAATGTTGACTTATTTTAACTTGTTAACGTACTTATTTTAACCCCAACAATGATCTTTTCCCTAATCTAACCAAACTGCGACCGTTTACCGACGTTAACCGTGTGTTTATTATTGTTACCAAGACGACGAAGGTTTGGTACGCCTGTATATGTCGTTTTGGGAGTCATTGACAAACTACCTATTCTCTTGTTTTATGTTGGAGGACTTGTTGGTTCTTAAGGTGGGGTGATTCACCTAGTTGTTGAAATGGAAAGGACATTCAGGCTTTACACAATGTCTTTTATCGGAGACAAAAGATGGCGCTAGAGAGCGCGGGTCGCTGTGAGCACAAGTGTTCAGTGGCGATGGCTTTGCTAGATGTGTTACTGAAACGTGCTTCATGTTGTCTTCTCTCTCAACAATCTGTACCGCCATCAGAAACTTGTAGGAGAAAGCACAAGCCACCCGAGCTGACCAATCACAGTTGTTGTTGTGGTGTCTCCATAGCTGCCGTAGCTCTGACAGGATATCAAAAAAATATTCTCAACTGGGAAGAGTTAGAGGCAGTATACCTTTGGGAGTAGAGTTAGCTGCTGTGCTCGCAGGTGGCCTGCTCTTAAATTAGGAGAAAGGCCTGTGGTTCCTCGGCTGGTATATTTTATGATACCACTGTGTGTTTTGCATGCTGCAGATGTTGTAATTTGTCGGGCTGCCCAACCCTAGTCTCTGTACGGGAAACACTGGATGAAACTTGCAAGTTACAGTATGTTTACAAAGAATTGAGAGAATGAGAAGACATGACGGATGTCTGTGGTTACCACTTCTGTTTATTTGCACCAGAGTCATTCTTCTTGGGAATCCTCTGCCCGTTGGAGCATGCACTTAATTGATCAGCTGGCTCGTATACACTTAATCTGTTTGAACCTGTATAAGTGACGTTAAACCCTCCCGGCTGCTTGAGAGTGAAGGCAGAAGTGAGTTCAGGCTCCAGCTTTCCCAGGCTGAACCAAAATCTCAGCAAAACAAAACACTGACGCTGCTGCTGGATAACTGTATGGTTTGGCTTCTTTTGCCCAAACACCAGCAGTCGTAATGCTTATAGGACTGAGGTTTTTACAATGATAACGGTTCCACGGAACATTTATTTTGGCACCACAGCCTGAACTAAAACAGCTGCAGTTGAAGTGTCCCAATTCTGATGTTTGAAAGGATTTTTTTTAACCAATTTCGTGGTGAGAGACACGGATGATAATATGTGGTTCAAAATCAGATCCTGCAGCTCGCGACTTCACAGTCGCAGTCTGACTGCTCAAAGTGGAATTTCCCACTGTTTCCTTTCCATTATTGCGGTGACTTGACTTTGATTTGTTCATAATGATTTGGTTGTTTTGCTTTTGTTCTGCTGCTGTCATCCGTTGACAGTGACACCAGTTTGCATATAAAATATTGGCAGCAAAGGTGTGAAGAGAGAAGTGAAAAAGAAATGGATCCAACTAATTTAGTTCATGTTTAAATGATTAGTTGACTGACAGAAAGTTATTTGACAAATCTTTTGATAAAGCAATTAATTGTTTGGGAGGTTTTTATGATAAATAACTTAAACATTCTCTGGTTCCAGCGTCTCAGATGTTAAAATGTGCTGCTTTTCTCTTTTTTTTTTTTTTTTTTGTTGTAAATTAAATAACTTTGGGTTTTGGGCAGACGACAACACATTGAAAGATGTCACCTAATAATGGACATTTATTCAGAAATTTAATAGACTGAAAAGTGGGTCTTTTCAGCATACCAGCTTTATAGTTTGTTGGATATGGATCACATCATTAAGATATTACATTCTTTGAATATGCGATTATTCATAAAGAAATCTCCATGACCAGGAAAATGGTCTGATGTTCATTAGGACATTTTGCTTTGAGTCAGCAGGTTAAAAGCTCCTTTTTAACGTTAACTTTTACTCCCCGTTCCTACTGGGAGTCAGATTTCAGCTGATGCCAGCGTGTGACCTTTTAAAAGGGAAAGAGTTTCGGTTGGGGAGGTGTTTAATGGTGGTGCAGGTCAGCGTTTGAGGACAGCTGAGGTCAGGAGGGAGCAACTGCTGGAAATGACTGAGCTCTTTTCTAAGCTAAAAGCGAAGCCTTAAAAGCTTTGTGAGGTCACATAATTTAATGACTGTTTGCTCTTAGATTTTTTTATTGTACTTTTATCTTTGAAAATATTTGTATAATTTCTTCTCGTAACAATATTGTAGCACTAGTGGGACTATTTATGTAATATAACTTTTAGTACACAATAATATTGCCCTTTTTACAGCCAGCATTACACGCAGAAGCCTGACATTTCAGAATAAGAGAGAGCATGGTCTGTTTGGCATTTATCATGAGATTTGGTCTGTTATTACTCTGTTTACAACCCTGGCCCCAGATCACTGGCTATTAAACTATTTAAGCACCTTTGATTTTCTTTTCCCCCTGTGACTCTGGACCGGAGGCGGTCGTGATGAGCTGAGAAAACAGTTTTCACTTGCAGTCTGAGAACGTAAGGAAGGAGGTCCTTAAAGGTTTGAGGACGGAATAGTTTAAGGGGGAAAAACCTGTGCCATTCTCAGTTCATGTATCTGGAAAACTTTTTTGTTATCACATATAATGTGAACTGTTTCACTTTGACGGGGAAATAACAGCAAAGTCATGTGATTCCTTATTTTGCAGGGGTTGTCCTAGATATTTAAAATTCATGTTAAAGTGATACTCTGACACTCTCCCCCTGTAGACTTAATTAATGAATGTAGTTTTGTCATTCATGATGGACTTTAGCAGCTTTGGTCGACCTGATTTCAGTCGGTGTACTCTAACTCTGCAACTAACGATTAGTTTCTTTATTGATCAATCTGGGAATTATTGTTTGTAGCCTGTAAGAAAATAGTGAAAAAAAGGTTTAATCGATTATCTAAACAGTTACAGGCTGATTTTTTTTTTGATTGATTAATAGATTAACCTGTTTTGAAACTGTCATAAATGAAAGCATTGCCACCGCGCGCACGTAGCATAACTTAATGACGTCATCAACTTGCGACACAAGCATACAACGTGATGACACGAAAGACAGAAGCTTTAGCTTTCAGCTGCAAAAAGAACGAATGCTCGAGCTATTATGGATTTTATTTTGGATCAATTTAAACGGGATTATGCAAACAACAAAGGACACTTTTCAAAGGATTAATGTTTGCAACTCTAATTCCATAAAAAAGTTTCAAAATGTCCATAGAAACGTCTCCTGCAGGGCCTCTGCTAGCCATCTGTACCTGAAGTATAATTCAAACACTTAGTTTCATCAAACTATTGCAAAATGAATAATAGGCACATGATCAAGGCTTAATTACTTCATCTTGAGATAATAAATGTTGCTCATATTGTTTAAGGTCATTATCCTGAGATCATGATTTAATACATTAACTAAAGACATGTTACATTATTCTTTTCTTGTGATAATTATTATTATTTAATGTCAGTTGTTAATGTCTCATTATCTTGGAACCGCAGAAGCCTGTTCTCCTAACATAATAGTACATAATACCCAGGTTTGTTTATCTAAGCCTGTTTAATCAGAGAATGATAAAGTTTCTTTATACAGCGCGATTACGAAGTGCTTTACGAAGGGGCGGGCATAAGGCAATGAAATAATGTAATAATGAAACAAAGTGAAAACGGAGCAAAAATTCAAAAAGACGAGTTCTATGCTTGCACATCATGTAATGACGGTAGACTTACTGAATGTGGAAAAACTGAGACACATTGTTGAAATAGCACTTATTTATTTATAAGTTATTATGCAGTGGTTTTACTGGAACTAAAATGAGTTTGACACCCCTGCAATAGACTCATTAAATATATTGCATTGGCTGTGTGAAATAGTTTTCCCTGAAGGTGACTGTATTATTTCAGTTTTTTTTTTTAATGACAGCGGAGATGGTCTCTATTTCAGGCGAGTCTCTGGTATAAAACATGACAGGAAATTCCTGAGCATTGTCTATTTTTTATTGTGAAAATTAGATAATTAAGTCTTGATCATGAGAACAGTTTGTCATCTTGATAACAGGCCTAAAATGTCAGTAATGAGCAGTTATTATGCTCTTGATAAAATCCAATTTAGCCTGTGTCCAGCTGATGACAGGTGTAAACGCTCGCTGTCTCGTCCTTGCTGCACAGGAAGTGATGTCGTTTTCAGTTAGCAGTTGCAGCGCGCTTTGAGACACCTTTCACAAGTCAACAGTATATGTCACATAGAAGTGGTATACATCATCTGAAAGCTGGGAACCGGAAGATTTATTTGAGTTCAAGTTTCTCTAGGTATAAATGTGTGCAGGGTTCGTACGAAGTCTTGAAAGTTTGGAAAATGCTTAATTTTAACTGTTATGTTTTCACGGTTAGGAATATGCTTGAATTCGAATATACTCCTTGAAAAAAAGTGCTTGATTTTCAACATAATAAAGGAAAGTTCTTTTCTTGTGTTCAGTCTTCATTCATCACTAGATAAGTCCTCTGTTGATCCCTTACTCTGGAAATTAGGAAGCTTTAAATAATCCTGATCAATACATCCAGTCAAAGTTAAGTGACAGTATACATTGATTGCTGTGGGTGTAAAGGAATTCTGTAAACTTTATTTTTCGCAATTGCATTTATAGTAACAATTTAGAGGTGACGATAAAGGCTTCAAGAGTCTGAAAATATTTGGTTTAGGTACCTTGAAAGTGCTTGAAAAGTGCTTTGAATTTTACTTTTTGTAAGGCGCTTATTCAAATTTTTGAAGGTTTAGAGCGTATAAGAGCTTAGAACGATATCAACCCAATAACAACAATGGGAATGGCCATCATAATTCATTTGTTACACAGATTTGGTGCAGAATTTAACCCTTTTTGACAACTTGAGAATTAATAAAAATGGTCAAAACTCCCTCCAAAATAACATAACATGCCAGTTTCTCCCTCGCCAAAATTTAGCCTAACTTTGGCACGTTATTTAGCCCCCTTCCCGACAAGCTAGCATGACATGGTTGGTAACAACGGATGCCTTAGGTCATCTAGTTTTATATGATACCATACCATCTTCACTCTAGCTTTAAAACTGAGCCCGCTACAGCCTCTGAAAGACGGCGGATGTAGACGTCCAAGCTGAGTTAAAGGGGTTAAATTTTTAGTGTTGTAGTTGAAAGACAGGCAGTGACCTTGAAAAAGGATTAGCAGATAGAAAATGGATGTTTTACCTTCAAGTTATTTTGTTCCTTAGGTGTATGTAGACACATCTCATTCTTCTAGGTACAATTACATGTAAAGTACATTGTTACTGGATTTCTGCTCATGTCTGCAAGGCGACTCTAGTGAGTTCTTGTCTGGGTGTGTAACTCAGAAGTTCCCAGAGCTGCTTGAAGCTTGATATCCTCTAATTGATCCTTTCTACCAGGTTATAGTTGTGAAACACACAGTAGTCATGTTGCATGTTGTTTAATGAAAGATTTGAGCCGTAAAGCTCCGTGTCATTCTCTCATCCAGGGTGGAAAATTACCACTAGCCTCCAGACAGATACTGGAAAATTAAATGTGTGCTGGCCTACAGGAGGAAGGGTTAATCACTGTTTTTTAAAAGCAATGCAAGTCAATCTGCAGCTGAATTAGATGATAACTGTTGTTATCTCTACTAAGTGACCAAAGTGCACTGACACACTAACGGCAAGGCTGCACACACTGTAATCAACACTCACTATAGTGCTGCTAATCCTAATAATAGCACTAATCATTTTTCCATTCTTCGATGTTATATATATAGTCTCTATGTAATTTATTGATAGTGAGCATCCTGTTTTCATTTTGGCACAAAATAAGCCGCTTTTTGTGTGTCTGGTTTCTGGTGTGAAGGCACAGTCCAGGTTAGTTAACAGGTGGGAACATTGGTTCAGTTTTCATACCACCTCCTCCCACAGCAGATTAACCTCCAATCCCTTTATCTGTGTTCATGCTTGCACCACGGCTGTTTAATCCTGTGTATAGACTGACAGGATGTGTTGTTATATATTCCATATTCAGGGAATTCTCAAAGGAGGCTCTCTGTTATCATTAACTGTCCCGTTTCATTTCACTCAGACTGTGCATGAATATCCAAAAATACTCGACCAGGTGCTTCATCGTGAATCACAAAAAAGAAAGTTAACCCCCTCGCAGTGGAATATTGCAGTGGAATATTGCTCCTTAATTCCCCTTTCAAGCCAAAGCAGCTAATGACGCTCTGCACATTGCATTTCGTTCTTTACAATAAAAGCATCCCATTGGTTCGAGAGGTTCTGTTTGTATGAGCGGTAACAAAGTCATGTTGGCCAGAGCCCAAAGTGATGTCTTCAGATTGCTTCTTTTGTCCGACCAACAGTCCAGAACCCAAAGACTCTTCATTTACTGTCAGAAGTGTCGAAGAAAAGCAGAAAAGCCTCACATTTAAGAAGCTGGAACCAGCAAATGTTTGAAATTTTTTACTTGAAAAATGACTGAAACAATTAATCGATTATCAAAATAGTTGGCAGTTAATTTTCATTTAATTGACTCATCGTTCTAAAATAAATAGTGATGAATTTGATGATCCTCTTGACTTTTCATCTAGCGCCATCATCAGGACAAAACTTTGTCCAGTACGTTGCTTTATGACAAAATACCTGCAAAACTAATGACATTATCCTCAGCCTCAGCTGTACTTTGTTTGTCTTTGTGCTGATTAGCAAATATTAGCCTGCTAACATGCTTAGCTAAAATGCTGAACATGGTTACATTGTTATTGTCAGCATATTAGCATGCTAACGTTAGCATTCACCTCAAAGCAGCAGTATGCCCAAGTACACCGTCACTGAGCCAGTAGTGTGGCTGTAGACTCTTCATTTACACCTGACATTAAAATGCGATCTGTATCTGGATACGTTATCTGGATAAGATGCAGGACACATTGTGATCTTAATGGCACCGGATCAGCCTCACTATGGTGTGGTGATCAGACTCTGCTAAACCCTTTAGCCTTTAAAGTTAAAGAGTCTTTGTATTGAAGAAGAGCGGGTTTTATTACATTTTGTAGGCTCTGTAGCCCACTTTTTACATGAAGTTTCTGTTTACCTTGAAACACAAGAGCAGCGGCTTAAACATCGAAACATACCAACAGAAAAGGCAGAACAATGACGCTGCCTCATCCTCGACAGCATCTGCCCTCACATTACCCCCTCAGGATAAATGGGTGTCCTTGTTTTTACTTCTGCTGTTTTTCAGCTCACAGTAATGCTCTTTCTCTCTTCACTCCCCGTCTTCGTCGTCGTCACTCTCTCCCTTTAGCGTCTGACTCATCGCTTCCCCTCCTTCCCAGGCCTCCCAGCGTGGTTCGCCTGGAGGTTTGAGTGCTTTTTGTTTATAGGCTGGTTCACAAGCCTCCTTTAACAAATATCTCAGACGTCTTTTCTGTGAACACAAACAAGCTTTCCTGATTGAACGGCCCCTCTTGTTGGTAACCTGACAGGGTTTCTCTGGGTTATAAACAGCTCTAAGGCATTTCCCCTGTGACGCCAAGATGATGTCCTTTGCTGATTGGCATATTGAGATAATTAGCTTCATAATTTCAGGGTGTTTGCAAGATACATCAAGAAAAATCTCTGTTTTTAGATACCTTTTCAACTGTGAATTTTAAACTTAACGGGTGCCAAGTGAAGCTGGGTTTATACTTGACACTTTAATTTTATTCCCCACAACAACTGTTTATATTCTTTCATTTGCTTTGTGATATGAAGGGATAATGCATATGTTGTTTCATTCGCTGTTATGGAGAGCGTGGATTTGCGAGAGAGGTTTGCAGTGGAAATGTCTTTGTTAGATGTGTGTTGATGAAAAGCTTTCGTCAACCTGCTTCATGTTGTCGTCACTCTCAGTATTTTCCACCAGCATCAGAAACAAGCAGCCCAATTTAGCCAATTACAGTTCTTGTGGTCTCCACGTGGTATCTCTGTAGCATCGACGTGTAACTACGTTTTTCAGGAGCAGCACGTGAGCTACGACAGCCACTTTACGTGCATAGGCTCCAAAGCTACGTCGTAACCCTTTCTCACACACAAGTTTAAACTCCCTTTACCGTATGGGGAAACGCTTGCACTCTGCTGACGCTGAAGAACGTATTTGCTGTGCAAATTAAAGACGAGAGTAATTGATAATTGAATATCGGTTTCAGGCGTTCCTATGAGGTACTTGCATATTTGTGACGTATCTGACGCAGAGAATCCAAACACAAATTTAATTTGCCAACTTTGGGATTAGAGTATCTTCTCCTTTTACTGACAGTCGGCAGCCCCTCCTGAGGAAGGCGTCAACATCGACATGACTACCCAAGAAGCTCAAGCTGAAGGTCTTTTATCGCTTTATGTGGTGACTCTGTACCGGCTAACCAGGCAGCAGGACTGATGAGAGCGTGAATATAAACTATCAAACAAATTCAAGACATTTTAATACTCTTTTCGGACCTGTGGATACCTTGAATCTGTTGCCAAATGGCTGTTGGAATGACATTTTGACCCAGGATGAATCTCACAAAGATGTTTCCTTTTTTTAATCAGTCCGGTTTATTACATCTCCCACATGTTATATTGTGTTTTATTTCCACTGTTCTTCTTGTTTTTTTTGGGGAAGGTTTAATCTGATTCAGTCTTGGCAGTAAATGACCGGACATTGTAAGCTGAGAGAGAGGACAGCACTCCTAATGAATTAATAATTGGGCTCATCTAAAGCCTCCGCTGTTCCTGTAACCCAAGGTAGCACAGACAGTCACCTGGACTGCATTGGCATTCAAAACTACAAACTACCCATGTACAAAAATAGCCTTTCATTTTCTGCCTTTCTCTCTTATTTCTGTGCCTCCTTATCATTTGTGCATGATGGAGTCGGGTAGTATCAGTATTTTGTGGCACTTGTTGCTGCATTAATATGAAAAATGCTAATCCTTGTGACTGGATTGTGTTTGAGCTTTCAGATCAGTGCACGCACTCGGGGCAGTTTCATTTAATTCTTCATAGTTTTTATGAAGCAATACTGATTCCAGTTTCTTAAATGTGAGGATTTGCTTCTTCTTCCTCTGTTTAACATCATCATAAATTTAAATATATTTTGAGTTTTGGATTGTCGCTCAGACAAAACAGGACATTTGAAATGTCCCCGTAGATTCTGGGTAGATTGTCACTATTCTCTGACATTTTATAGACCAAATAAATACTTGAATAATCCAAAAAAATAATAGTTAATGAAAGTAATAGTTTGGTTAAAGCTTTATTTTACTGGTATGCAAATTCCTAATCCTTCCTGCGAAGTATCCTGGACACTAGATATGGGTCAAGTAGAAACAGCATTCAATCGATACACTTCCAATTAACTGATTCCAATAAGTGTGTTTGCGTAACCTACTCTACGCTGCCACTTAGGCTAGGTCTCTGTTGTAAAAGAGAATTAATCTCAAGAGACTTCCAGGTTAAATAAAGGTTGATAATAAAACAAAATAAAAACCATAACCTAGAGAGTATTTTAGAAAGTTTTAAATAATAAATGGATAATGAATAAATACTTACTTGGTTTTAAATGAAGCTGGTCTTTTACGGAAGATGGTTTCTCTATAATTAGTACCAAATTACATTAAATTATATATAAATTATTAGGAAATAATAGACCTGTAAAATAAACACTTTCTGTTAGTTGCAGGGCGACGAGTGTCCCTCACCGCAGCAGTATTGGCAGCTCGTCCAAGACTAATTTGTGGATTAAATGTGGCCAATTAGTGAAATATTTCTGCCCCGACCTGGCTCAGTTTAGGCCACATGTGTTTGTCCATGAGGCCACAGCTGGATGATTGAAGTGTTTGTTTTCTCAGATGACACAGCGGCCGGTAAAGGTTAGCTCCACAGAGGGTGACGCTGGCAAAAAAAGAGTCCCGTCTGCCACTCTCCAGCTGGCTGAATAACCCAACCTGCCAACCTTTTACTAATAAAAATGAAAATGACTTCTGGCTGTGAAGTTTGACTCCACGACCAGCCACTTTGACATGTTACAGCTCACTGAGGACATTTATCTGTATGCTTATGATCAAGATCGTTAAATGATTCAAGCTGTCAAAGTGTCTAAATATGTACAGCGTCTCCAGCCACAGTAATCGCTGATGGATGTAACATGAAATATTATTATCCGATTACCTGATTCAGAGTAAACAGAACCCAGTTTATACACTCTACTGCTTTCAGTGTCCAGAAATCTTTTGATTTACTGTGGGACGTAACCAAATGCATCCAGATTTCTTTCAACTTATTTAAAGCGGCTATAATCAATATTTTTTTAGAATAACAATGAATTAAATGAGAATGTGACAACTTGAGCTTCAGCTCCTTGTTTATCTGTTCTGATTCCCTCTCGGCGCTCTCACAGTGTTGTTTTCAGAGAAGAAGCTGTAAAAAGCCACTGTACACCTGTACCCGCCTCTGTTATAATGCTTCTGTAAATAATTCACACTCTAGTAGTTGACCCTTGACCTCCTCGATATCACTGCTGTGCTTTTCGCCTCGGCAGATGCTGTGATAAATGTTCGTGAGGCCGGTAAACTGGTCTTATCAGCCTCGTGCCAGCAGACTTGCTGTGTTCGTCCCTCTGGACTTTGTTCATTCCTTCGTTTTGGTAAAGCGTGACGGCGTGCACAAAAGGAAAACGATTTATAATGTCTAACTTGTGTCCACGTGCTCTGAATGAGGGCTCAGAAGACCACAAACCAGTAGGAGCTATGGGAACTCGAGGTACCACCCGTGTTGCTTTGTTGACATTCATCCCAGAATACAACTGATATTATCGAAGTTTCAATGCAGTGGCACATTGTGTACACTGCTGAAACGATTAGTTGATTAATCAATAAGTCAATTTTGATATAGATTAAGGCTTTACGTGTGTAATTTTTATCATTTTAAATTGAATATCTTGGGGTTTTGGACTGTTGGTTGGACGTCACTTTTGGGCACTTTTCTGACATTTTATAGACCAATTGGATCAATAACTGAAAAATAATCAACCAGTTAATTGATAATTGAAATAATAGTTAGTTGCAGCTCTAAATACATATCTTAATAACAGATTATATTTGCCCTCTCATCTGCATGTGTCCGTCTGATTAAGGCGTCTGCTGTGTTTAAGTTCTGACAGGCTTTGAATTGAGAAGTGAGCTTGTAAGACGGTAAAATAATCACTTTTATTAAATATTATTTATTATTTATGCATTGGCCTAACTATTAAACTATGATGACTGCTTTTGTCCTCAGATTTTTCTTGTCTGAAGGCTGTTTCGTGTGCATTTCCAGTCTTTTTCATCCCGCTCTGTCTCGCTTTGATTACTGGGTTGGGAGTTTCCAGCCTGTATTTATTCCTCTTTCTCTTTCGCTCTCTCTCCGGAGCCTTTGCTCTTCGTGCCCTCATCTGACTGCTGATGGGAGCCGGTTGGCCAGTTGCCTCAGCGGTGGGCAACGAGCCCTCGCTAACAGGGTTGACATATCAGCGGCGCCTCTGTCCTCTGCAGGGCTTTCAGCAGCAGCTCGCTCTCTGGGTTATTAGTGTGCAGATCACCGAGGAGCCCGGCCCAGGCTGCACTGGCTAATTAGCATAGTTTCTAGCTCTGTGGGTTTTATTTTTTATTTTTGAAAAGGGCAAGAAACCAATCACACCTACACTTTGTTTTCTTTGTGTTACAGCTAGTTTAGTTCTGGAGTTTGTTCAGCTGCAGTCCACCAACTTACAACCACGTCGTGGACTCGGTAGCTTGTTTATTGGTGACGTTTATATCGGTGTAAACTGTTGGAAACGAGGCATTTAAGAAGAATTGGCAAAAGGAAAACAAGCAATCTGAATACATAACTTTGTTCTCTGGAGACATTTTAATGGTCAATTGTACTATTTTCTGACATTCTATGGAATAAATGATTAATTGATTATTTGAACGAGTAAAGAGCCTTCTGTACTAACATCAGCATGCTAATTCTCACAGTGACAATGCTAACATGCTGATGTTTACCATGTTCACAATCTTAGTTTAGCGTGTTAGCATGCTAACATTTATTAGCACGTGACCCCCTCAGGGTTTACAAAGGACACACACACACACACACACACACACACACACACACACACACACACACACACACACACTCTCTGAGAGCAAGGTTGTGTTTTCAGGTTGGCCCTGTTAAAAATCCAGTTCATGCTCCACAATGTTATGTAAATAAATATTACCATGAGTCAGTTTGCTGCTGGTTTCCACATTATTGTTAACAGTTGATAAAATTAAATTGGTTTGGGATGGAGAGGCATTCTTGTTTTCTTTGTGCCTCCAAGTCTGACAGTATAAATTAATAATGAGCGGTTGATAAAAATGTTTTTCCTTTAACTTAAAACCTTCCTCTCTCTCTGTTTTCCTTCAGGTGAGGTGAAGATGGTGGACCGGCTTGCAAACAGTGAGGCCAACTCCAAGCGGATCGCGGTGGTGGAGGGCTGCTTCGGCGCTGCGGGCCAGCCGCTGGCCATCCCCGGCCGCGTGCTGATTGGCGAGGGCGTCCTCACCAAACTCTGCCGCAAGAAGCCCAAGGCGCGGCAGTTCTTCCTCTTCAACGACATCCTGGTCTACGGCAACATCGTCATCCAGAAGAAGAAGTACAACAAGCAGCACATCATCCCGCTGGAGAGCGTCACCATCGACACGGTGCCGGACGAAGGCGACCTGCGCAACGGCTGGCTCATCAAGACACCCACCAAGTCCTTCGCCGTCTATGCCGCCACCGCCACCGAGAAGTCCGAGTGGATGACCCACATAGGGAAGTGTGTGGGAGACTTGCTGCAGAAGAGCGGCAAGGCCCCGACGGGCGAGCACGCTGCCGTCTGGGTGCCTGACTCAGAGGCGACGGTGTGCATGCGCTGCCAGAAGGTGAAGTTCACGCCAGTCAGCCGCCGCCACCACTGCAGGAAGTGCGGCTTCGTGGTTTGCGGGCCGTGCTCCGAGAAGAAGTACCTCCTGCCCAGCCAGTCATCCAAACCTGTTCGCGTCTGCGAGTACTGCTTCGTGCAGCTGACGTCAGGAGGCCACGCGCCGCGCTCAGACTCCATCAGCTGGACGGGGTCAAAGTTCAACAACATGTCGGACGATGACGACGAAGACGACAGCAGCGACTGAGTAACGAGCCATCCTCCTGACGGCCTGCCTCGTCCCCACGTCCAGGAGGAAATACTTTTCACTTTGTTTCCTCCCAGATGATCGATGAGGATTAATTCATTAATTCACTTTGGAGTTCCAGTCTCAAACCAAAATATTTTATTTTTTCCTCTAATTCCAGCAGGGATAACTATTTTCCTGATTAAACAATGAAATGTGAAATTAACTGGGCGACCAGCAGAATTCTGGGGAAAACGTCTGACTCTTCATCGCCTCCACGCTGCCCAGGCCGCCTGCCCCTTCTCTCTTGACTCTTAATCAGGCTGCAATTAGTCACTACAGAACACAACGGTGCTAATGAGAAACATCCCCTCCCCTCTGCTCTCCTCTTAACTTAATCTAAGAGACTACAGAACACAACGGTGCTAATGAGAAACATCCCCTCCCCTCTGCTCTCCTCTTAACTTAATCTAAGAGGCTTCTTTTATTAATCTTTTTTTTTTTTTTTTTATGTTCATGAACTACACAAGGTGATTGCTTGTCATTTCTGCAGGGAAAAGCAAATGTTTGGGCTCTGACCTTTAATCTCCTCTGTCCTTCAGGGATCACACCAAACAGGGCTTATTTTTTGTTTTTTTGTAATAGAAGTTTGGTATTTTTCTGCCCTATTTTGTAAATTTGTCTCCAGAAAAATGTCAAGCTAAAGCAAAGATCCCTTTTTATAAATAATAAAATGTAGATATTACGCTAAATCCCAGAGCTTTTCTAGTTGACCTAATATAGTTGCTTCTGACAAATCAGCTAAAGCTTGTCTCGCAGTGAGTGTGTTTGTCTCTAACACACTTCTGTGAGTTTTCTGAAGCTAACTCTACCTTTTGCCTATACCGTCACGTAGTGCCTTGTGGGAAATTGAGCTGAGCCTTCAGATAGAAAAAGGTTATTTGTTAATGAATCCAGGCTGCAAAACAACAGGGACTTCATGATAGGTTGACTCTGAAACACATTACACAGGGTGCAGTTGTTGTTTGTTTGGTTTTGTGCGTGTGTGTGCAGCAAACAGAAGAGCAGGGAGATTACCGACCAGCTGACAGACAGGAAAAGTTCAGTTTGGGCTTTTCCTGGAAAGTTTGTTTCCTACTTGAACTTGCTGTCAATCACAGACTCTCGAATAAGAATGTTTGAGTTGTCAAAACGCCAGGCACTGGTTTTCAGATTCAGCTGCTAAAAGGCTTTTTTTATTTCCACAACGTGAACTTAACGACCTGTAATCTGCAGCTTCCTGGAACCTGAACCTGACCCTGGTTCTAGTTCCTGCCCCGTGTTTCCACTGTGTTTTACATACCAGAATGTTTTGGATATAGGTCTTTTTAAAAAGACGACATCAGGACAAACGGCGTCATTTTTATGCGATGTTTGGCAGGCGTCTCTGCTGGTGATGGTGTAGAACAGACTGCAGGACGCCCAGCAGTCATTTCTGAGATTCTGTCAAATATCATAGCGATGTAGAGTTTGGACGCCCCGCTACCTAAACAGGAATTACGCTTCTCCACAGATACATCTAAACGTCAACACACACACCTTTCAAATGTCGACCATGCGTCATGCAAACCTGTGCGTCGAGCAAAGTTGATTCAGCTCCGGTCAGGAGGCGTGTAAGAAACGGAGATGGGATGCACCAGAGAAGGATCATTCCAGCTCCAGATTTATTTATTTTTTTAAATACCAACACTACCCAAACGTGAGTGTGAAGTGTCATTAAATTAGTAAAGTTCTCCCCAACACTGAGCATAACGAGGCTGCAAAAACACACGTCAAATGTCCTGAATCAGAATATTGTGGCTACACGTTAAGTTACAGGTCGTTAGGCTCCTGCGGTGGAAGAGAGGCCTGTATGTAGACCGTCTCCTCCCTCTTGGAGTAAAGTTCAGATAGATTTAGTTTCCACAAAGCTGCAGGAAATGTTGGCCAGAGCTGTGATTTAATGTCCCATTTACATGACATAAATTACGTAGTGCTTCACAGAGAGCAGAGATGGTCTGTTCGGGTAAAAATTCTCTAAACACTTGGCTGATACCTCTGGTGAATTAATGGCATGAAATGCAATAATCAGGAAGTCTTAGGGCCTGCTTGTGTTTTTCTTTTCTAATCACATGATCTTTGGCCTTGCGTCATAGTCTGTGTCATAACTTGCTCAGTAGGTGGTTTGCATTTACTGGAAAGAAATGGTTAGGAAATCCTGTCATCGACTCTTCCATGTGCTGCTCTGTGGTCAGAAGGCCACGCCGTGTCACAAAACAAACACACCCCTTCTGAACGCTGCTCCTCCCGCCTGCTGGAGTTGTGTAACCTCACAGGAACTTTCTCTCCACGACACAAGCTACCATGGCCGGCCTGCCTTCCTTCCTTCCTTTCCTGTGTCCTTTCTCTCGTCCGTCCTTCCTTTTTTGAGAACCAGAACTTTCCACTGAAAAGTCTACCAATCGTGTGTGTGTGTGTGTGTGTGTGTGTGTGTGTGTGTGTGTGTGTGTGTGTGTGTGTGTGTGTGTGTGTGACCTAAATCATGTGATCAGACACTGAACCAGGAAGTGAAAAGGCTGCTTGGGAGGAGAGAGAGTTCAGGTTCAGCTACTCTCACAGATGTTCATGTCAAGTTTCAGCCGCAGTTTCTCTTCCCAGTGACTCCTGTGAAGAGTTTCATTCCCTTTTAAAGAGGCAAATCTCAAAAGAACAGCAGGCAGGAGCGACTCGTCTCACACTGACCTGGTTTCCTTACGTTTAGAAAAATGTGATTTCAGTCTCAAAAGTTGGCATGGGTCATTTTAGGAGCCAAAACCCTTTTAATGAATTGACAAATGATTACATTTGGTTTGAAGTTGTTGTATTTGTGTGATACTTTTCTTCCCAGAAATAGATTTTTAAATCCCCACGGTCATTAGAGGTCTTCGCAGGTCAGAGACCAGGCCCAGGACTCTGGATACTGCTGGGATAGTCAGTCCTGGTCCAAATTATATTCAGTCTAATTGGTTCAAGAAGGGTCCTGTTGTCTCGCTGCATGTCTCGGGGCACTATTTAAAGGACAGTACACACCGGTAGCTTCTTAACATGCGTCATCGTGAGTTGATCTGCGTCAGATTGTCCGAACACACACCACCGTCCCAGCATCGACGCACGTCAACTCCTCCTTGCACTACATTTACCGTCCACCATTTTATTTGAGTGTCCGAATTCTGAGTGTGTAAATTTCTGCTCTATAAACAGCCCTCAGAGAAGTAGAAGACTGTTACCATAGTAACCAGAGACCATTGCTGCCTTCTCCATCCCCTCTGTCCAACCTGTAGAATAGGACACGCCCACTGATGATGTCACAGTTCGCACTTCAGGTCGAGGAAAACCTGCTGTTATTTGGGTTCCGAGCCAATTTATTTTTGGTCGAAATGCTCCGAACTGTTAAAAACTGGGTACACAAACCGCAACGGAACCCGTTCCATGTTGGTGGAAAAGGGGTGTTTGTGTCGCAGCAATGAGATGTGATCCGCTCTGAGGCCCGGAGTTGACGGCTGTATTGATTAAAATATCCGTTTCCTTCAGATGTGCATGAGACTGAAACACCTCCTGCGTATGTGCAGACAGCCTGTCAGACCCGACCGGATCCGAGACAGCAGAGACTCAATCAGCTCTGATCATGTGGCGTGTCCTCATCATCACGGGAGGAAAATGTGTTATTTGAGGCAGACGGAGAACACGGCTGCTCATTAAGTGGTGGAGCTGCGTGAAGCTGCCAGCTTTGGTGTTCTCGCTCTATTTGGGTTTGTTGGACCAGGTCTGGCGTCCCTTTCGGATCAAGTCGCTAACTAATAAATGCACATTGGGTTTTGGTTGGTTTCCACAGATCAGTTTTGGTCATTTTCTAAAGTTTTGGACCTGTGAAGGCCTCCTACTTTGTCTCAAGTTAGCCTCGGTTAAAAGCGCGGCGCTGAAGCGTTCAGGAACAGAACAGATGTTGGAATGAAACTCTTCGGAGGTGCGTTGTGATCTAAAACAGTAAATGTGATGACGCTGAGCACAATTTGGAGACTCCAGGAATCATTCCCCTTTCTTCACCTTTACCTGAGATCAAACAGGGAAAAAAACAAGTTGTAGCTGCACCTAGCAGAAGCTGAACTCGTACGAGTGTCTCCAGATGTTTATCTACATTTAGACTTTAAACAGTCGGAGCGTTATCTTTGTGCACAGTCCGTTATTTGCATGTTTGACGAGGTTATAGCGGTAAGCGACGCCTCGTCTGAACTGCAACTCAAAGCAGCAGAACAGGGAGAAGAAAAGGGATCTTTTCCTTTTTATGTCTTTTTGATTTTACAGATTTAAGTCGCTATTAATGTTTGTGTTGCTGCGGTAAAAGCAACCGAAGCGATCAGAGAAACGAACGTGTTAATGATCACTAACCAGCTTTCCTTTATACTCGCTGTGGCCGCGGTGCTGACGGATGAGACGACTCCACCGCAAAAACGCAGAAGCACAAAGTCTGGCCTCAGGTTTGCCGTGGATTGCACTTAACAAAGTTGGCACATTGACTTCCTATCGGATCCACAGCGGCTCTGGTGGATGTTTTAAAATGAATCTTCATGTTTTAATCCTGTTGATTTTTTTGTACAGATGTGTTTTGGGGTTTATTCGTTTTTGTTGTACAGTTCTGATCAGTTCTGAAATGACGCTATTTCAGGTCTCCCTGTGCTCAGCCCTCCTCCTCCTCCTGTCAGGCTCATCTCAGCAGCAGCCTTTTCACGCTCACCACCAAAATAAAAGCAAGGTGAAAAACTGTCTTCATACAGCAGCAGGTTGATGATGTTTACCAGCCAACCACATCTGTATTTTAAGGATCCCTGACAGCAGCTGGCAAGGATTCAGCGTCCTGGTCAAAGACTCCTCAGCAGAGTTTGGAGGTTTGACAGATTCAGTGTGTTTACATGCAATTAAGTAACCAGGTTACAGTTGACAAGAAACCTGGGAAAGGAGAAACCCAGGTAGATTTCTCCCGGGGAAATCGGGTGCATGCATGTGCAGGACAAAGACTACAGACTATTTGTTAAATTCACAAACACTTTGGAGCTCTGTCCTCACATTGCACCGTCAGTCTGCTGTGACTCAGAAACACAAACCAAACATAAAGCAAAAACGCAACAAAATAAGACCGAAAATAAATAAGTAAGCTTCCAAAATAAAATCTGATTACTGACCTGCTGCATGTGTTACAACAGAGCACGTTCTCTGAGTAACCTGGTTTCTTGAGAGCACCTGAACGCATCATTTGTCTCCCCACAGGCGAGTGATCCTCCTGCAGTCTGAAATGCAAAAAAAAAACAATCCCTGCAAACAGAATTATTTTATTTTCCAGCATGGTGAGAACTTTAACTGTGAGTGATGGCTTTGATTTTTATTGTCATTTGGAGGATTTCTTTTTAAATAGCTGAGCAGCAGAACAAGTACTGATTGGGTCACATTAATGAACATGAACACAAAGGGAGAAAAAGGGGTTTGCAGCTTCCCTTCGGCCCTCAGAGTTGATGCAATCGTTCCTCAGACGTCAGTTCTGACACGTTGATTTCTGCCGTCTTTTGAAATTGTTTTCCTCTTTTGAACTTATCAAGGCCTCCGCTGCATTCAGTCCATCCTCCATCGACTCATTAAGTTCTCAAATAATCACCTTGACCGTGAGATGTTTCCCTCCACGTTTATGGATCTCTGCTAAATAAAATGCACGTGAACTGGGTGACCATTGGAGAAGCTGCTTCGGGTTAATAAGTAGTTTGTTCTTGTTATAGCAGCTGTTCATGTCTACATTCAGGCTGTTAAACCCATTCACTACAGCTACATCACAGCTGTGAGCCCACTGCAGATGTGTTTAATCTCTTTAAGACTCTGTATTGACCGCTTTAATCACACGGTGTTGCACCAAGCTGTGAACACACAGTGCGACACAGTACATTTCAACAGTATGAAAACAAATGTGATTGGCTGAGCTCACTTCTTCATGTTGGAAAAAAAACCTCAAGGTTCACTTACTAGCTTTTTCTAGAGCCTTCAACTTCTCCTGTAATTCCTGCTTGTTGGAAGCTCCAGAAAAAGCGTGCAAGTGGACCTCTATGTTTTCATAACTGTTGCTCGCAGCAGCTAATGAGTGAGGTTGACACTCGACTTTGTTTTCCAGGTGCGACTTTGTTAAAGAAAAGCTGCAAATCCTGAGATTTGGAGACAAAGAGAGGAGACGTCTCGGGACAGCTCACTCCTGTCTCATGGGTCTTTAATGTTCGCTCTCTGTTGCTATGTGATGGTTTCATTTTTGGTGTTTTCTTAGGGGTTTTTTTTTGTTTGTTTTTTTGGGGTCATTTTAATTCTTTTTAAAAGCTTACAAAAAGGGCTTCAATCAGAATGTAACCCAGCATATCATTGTTCAATACTAATTCCTTCAGAAACCTTTGAGTATATATTATATATAAATAATGTTTTGCTTAAAGCTGCACTGTTGTCTTATGTTGATTCATTCAAACCCAGTGTTGCTCAGATAGAAGCACAGTTTGCAGACGTTTGTTTATTCTGTTTCCGAAGGGACGATGCACATTAATTACAAGGTTCCTACAAAGACTTAACATCTGAGAAGCTGCAACTAGGAAATGCTTTTACATGAAAAATTACTTAAACGATTATCAGAATAGTTGCTTGGCTAATTGGCTAACTGATTAATTAATTAAACTAATATAAACTGTTGGGTAGTTTAATTTACAACAAAACATATTTTATAAACTTTTGTGTGCAAAAATCTTAATTTGTAAATTAACTAAAGCTGCATTTAAGATAAATGCTGTGAAGCAAAAAGTACAATATTTCCCTCCGAGATGTGGCAGAGTAGAAAGGGGCATGAAAAGAAAACACTCGAGTAAAGTACAAGTACCTTAAATTTGTACATAAATAAATGTACTTAAGTCACTTTCCCCCACTAGCAACATATCGGCATGCACTTACTCCCGCCGCCACCGGGTGGCGCTGCTGCACACAGACATGACAACAGACCGCTGTAGAAGAAAAGTACATTTTCTGCTAGTCTACCGCTGCACACTCTGACCACTAGGGGGCGATAATGCGCCTATGAGATGGTTTGACAACCGCCGTGGTTGAAACCCGAAGAAGAAGAAGAAGAAGAAGAAGAAGAAGAAGAAGAAGCTGGCGGCGTTTGGCGGGTTTAACAAACGGAAACAGACAACAGATTTGACATATTCGTTATATTAAAACAAACACAAATAACAGACTGATGCTACACTATAGTGACAGTGAAGGTGAAAAAGAAGAGTTTAAGGACAAGTCGACAAGTCTGGAACTGATGCTAACAGCGGCCCCAATCAACTCACCTGTCGTACCTGCTAACAGCTAAACTAGCTTAATTACAACGAGCTAGTTGGGAGGTAAAGAGTGAACCAAGAACCAAGACGACCTGGGGACCACATGGCAGCTGGATCGGATCGGATCGGATCGGACCAAGTCCACGGATCAGACCTGCTCAGTGCTCTGGAGTTCTGCATCGTGGTGGATGATACAGATCACCTGGTTTAAGGTAAGACGCCTGTTAATGAGTAGTTTGTCCGTTACGATAAACGCTTTGCTGATCCATAAGCACGAGGTACTTAAGTACGATTTCGAGGTATTTAAAGTATATCCAATTTATGCCACTTTCTACTTCTCCTCCGCGGCATCTCAGAGGGAAATATTGTACTTTTAACTTCACTACATTTATCTGATAGCTTTAGTTACTTTACACATTTAGGTTTTTACACACAAAACATATGAAGAGTTTATAAAATATGATGTTTTGTTATAAATTAAACTACCCAACAGTTTATGCAAGAACAGCTGAATAATTATTAATCAATTAGACAGGAATTGGCAACTATTTTGATAATCGTTTGTCATTTTTCATGTAAAAACATTTCATGGCTCCAGCTAAACAAATATCATTTGCTGCTTTTTAAAAACATTTTTTAAATTAATTTTAATTTATATGTAATAATGTGGACGTTTTGGACTGTCACTACAAAACAAGCATTGTGAAGACGTCACTTTGGGCTCTCGGTAGCATTTTTCTACCTTGAGTACTTTTACTTTTAATACTAATAGTACATTTTAGTATTTTTACAGTGTGGTATTAATACTTTTACTGAAGTAAAGGGTCTGAGTATTTACACTGGACAAAACACAGTAGATTTCAGTGAAGAAACGGAGTATAAATGTGAGTTGAAGTGTGAATTAGTGAATTGTGTCACCTCACAGTTGTAATTTCTTTCCACCAGGTGTACAGTGATATATTGTAAGGTGTAATATTCAGGAGAGCTGCATGAGCAGGTTGAGCTGCCATTGTTGTGGAAGAAGGTTCTGCAGAAAGTAATTTGAGTTTCATCAGTATCAGTCTGAAGATAGACATCAGTGTCTGTATCCTCCTCCTGCTCGCTCTGCCCATCACTCTCCATGACATGTCATGATATTTAAAATAACCTCTCTGCGTCTATAAATGGAAAAACATGAGACGGATGATTTGTTTTTTTTTCTCTCTCTCAGCTTCAGTCCCGAGCGCTGCTTTAAAGTTCAGGCTGTCTGCAGCGTCAGCGTGAGCGACAGGTGATCAAAGCGAGCAGCGGCCATTAGTAAGCTGATAATGGAAGATAATAGCAGTAATCATAGTGGTTATTTTAAAGGGCTACTAATCCTACATTGCATCAGTGCTGGATGATGCTGCTCCGGGTCAGACCGGCTCTGATTACAGTCTGCAGCTAGAAAGTTTTAATAACTAACAAATCATATAGTTTCCTTTAGAGTTTTTACAAAGTGGCAACTACAGGACTGCTTGTCATTAAACTGTCCTAGGACCCCTGACAGATGATAACTATTGATTTTGTTGACCCTTTAACGTTTCCTCTAGCGACACCTTCAGACCACAAGCTCCTCCTAGCCAAATAATTCCGTCCATGCTAAGAGATCTCCAAGCATTCAGCATTCATAACATAACTGTAAGACCGTGCTGGACTTTCTGCTCCATCAACATTAACAACAGGGTGACTGTTGTACAGACAAAGTGTCAAGAGAGAATTTGATGTTTCAGGGAAAATGGCAGCATGATTACAGTGTTTAAATACCTCTAAGAAATGATTACATATAAAATAACTTGTTATAGGCAGACGTGTTGTTCTCTGAGCTGCGCAGACGAGCCCGGCTGAGGTCTTCGGAGGCGTCAATAATTATTTTACTGAATGTTGTCACAGTGGGTGAAATTGAAAAGCGGAGCTTAAATGGAAAATAGACATTACATTTGGTTTCCTGCAAAGAGAGAAAAAGAATCGGTGTTCTAAGTGCAGCTGCAGAACGGGAGAATAAACACATGTTTTTCTCCTCTCTGATGAATTGATGAGTGGGCTGCTGAGTTTTAATTATTCTGTATAAAGCATTGGGTCAGTCTGGATCGCCAGTATTTAAAGGGAAAAACACGGCAGTATAAAACTGTCAATACTGTTCTCAACCCAACCGGTCGAGGCAGATGACCGCCCACCCAGAGCCTGGTTCTGCTCGAGGTTTCTGCCTGTTAAAGGGAGTTTTTCCTTGCCACTGTTGCTTGTGCTGCTCTCGGTGGGAATTGTTGGGTCTCTGTACACATAAGGAGTCGGTCTAGACCTGCTCTTTATGACAAAGTGCCCTGAGATAACGTTGTTATGATATGGCGCTATATAAATAAAACTGAATTGAATTGAATTGAATGGCTGACACTAATTCAAGTGTACTCATTAGCATGAAGTTAAATAATAAAATTACAATTTTTATATTTTTAACTGTTTTCTGTTAAAACTAGTTTAAAAATGACTAGAATTTTTCTGCCATGTTACAAACAGAGTTATGGTCTGTTTTTTCTTATTGTAAACCTCATCGCACATCTCCTGTCTCACTCTGCGAGGCGTTCGTGGCCGTGACACCTAGAGAAGATTAACTCACAGCTTAGTTATTTATTTCTTCGGATTGTAATCTCCACGTTCTGCCTGCTCCGATCATGAAGCTGCAGCTGCTGAATGTTAATCCACAAACTTTCAAAATATCAGCTTTACATCAGGAGAGGTTTGTGATGCTGAATGCATCTTCTGCAAACATTTATTTATTTTACATTTTCTGCAAAAGTGTTTAAAATCCGATTCTTTTCTAAAAACTTTGTGACTCGTATACCAGGACTGAATGATCTGTGACAAATATCTAATTGCTATTTTTCTTACTGATCTTGTGATCATGTTCTATAAACTCCAGGGGTCAGATGAAAACCGTGCATACACCGTTTCCCACAGATAAACTGGTATTTATAAAAGAAGAATGAACTTTTCACCCACAGACTTCAGACCAGCGTATACACAGTTTTCTGGAGATGTCTGCAGGTGGAGATGAAATATAAGGTGGGAGATGTAATGTAACCCATTGTGTTCCCTGATTTCTGCAAACTACACAAAGGCACATTTATAAACTTAATTTTAAATTATTTAAGTGATGCATTTTATCTTTCTTTTTATTTACATTGGAGCCATTACTTCCCCGTCAATGATCTTTTAATTTGATCCTCAACTCTGATGCACTTTGCAAAGCCTGTTTCAATATGAGCGCTATAAATTAGTCAAGTAGATTTTATTGATATAGCCCAGTATCACAAATCACACATTTTCTTTAACGGGCTTCAGAGTCTGTACAGTGTACGGCACCTGGTGTTGTAAACCATTCTGACGTTTAACCCTTTAGAACTAGACATGTTCTGCAAAACATTAAATAACTTTCTCTCTGTCCGTTTAAGATAGAGAAGCTTTAAAGTGTGTCTGAACCGTGAGATTTCCAGCCTTTCGAGGTCATTTGAATGGTGCATTTACGACCATCAGGGCCGATTTACGGTGCGTGCGATCACTTCTGATTTTTGTTCACATGAGTACCCTTACTTCTTATTGCATACCGCCACCTCCTGGTGAGTCTAGGTCTAGGTACTCCACCCCTAAACACCCGCACAACGCTTGATTTTTTTTGCCTTCGTTGGTGTGGTTGGTCAGGTTTAGGCATGAGGAGTGAGATGGTTAGGGTTGAGTCTTGCCCATACGTTATGGACCTGTAGGCCAACATATGTCATATTTTCAGTTGGTTTTATTGTAGCATATATGCACTATTCGTGTACAATTTCATTTGGATCAGTTAGTTTTAGTTATTAGCCAAATATACATTTATGTACAAACTGTGGAAATGTATGTCGTATGTAATCAAATGCATGCAAAAATACATTTTAAGTGGGATATATTACCAAGATATGCGCATAAATATTAATATATCCAGGACACGTGCGATGATCACGTCATGCGACTGTTGAATTAGGGTACTGGCACCTTTTTTTTTGGGTCCAATTCAGGCACTGAGTGCTGTTTTGTTCTTGACTCATTATGGATTTAACATTAAACAGCTACAGGGGATTCAATTTGCCCGGTGACGGCAACAGTCGGCGACAAAACCTTTCACACACTGTTAATAATGTAGTTTAAAGGCAGACTGTGTGACCTGTGAAAGATGAAATGACACGTTTTTCCTGTTGGAAAATTAAAAGTTTAACTCACGAGCAATAAAATACATCCTTTGTCAGTTCAACACAGTGTCACACATCGATTTAGCTGTGCAGCTGACATTACTGAAGTCAGTTTGTGACCCTTCTCTACTTTTACACCACAGTTTACCGTTAAAGCTGCAGTGTGGAACTTTTGTCTCTTGAACTTGTGTAACGGACGTTCATTTATATGGAATAGTCCCGCACTTTAGTTTTAACTCATCGTGTAAATGTGGCCACAGCGGCTGTTGTTCAGTTAAAGTGACCCAGTTTCGTTTTTAATGTCTGTATGTTAAGAAGCTAATGTAATGTTAGCTACTGTCAGCAAACTTAGGTTAGATTTAGCTGTGTGTAACTGACATTACTGTGGTCACAGTGGCTGTTATTCAGCAAAAGATAGCCTAATTATATCACAGCTGTTGTGATTTTTAAAATTGTATTCTTTCTGTCAAATTAAATTTCAACATAAGAACAGTTCAAACTCATTCTGTAGCTGCACACAAGAAAAATCATCACATACATGTGGATACACATGTAACTTGTAGATAATACTAATTGTACACATACTCTGCATATATGTGTGTGTGTGTGTGTATGTA